>JAQNCA010000005.1:16153563-16168465 GCA_029783725.1 Acanthurus tractus
CACACACACACACACACATGCTTTGGAAGAGATGAAGTGTTTGCATGGCTCTCTGGGGCTCATTTTTTGCTGGCTTCTGCATGTACGTTTTGGGCTTTTCCTCGCGTGTGACAGCATGTGCATGTCAGATGTGTGTGTGTGTGTGTGTGTGTGTACGTCTTTGCTGTTACACGTGTACTGTAAGTGTGTATGTGCGTCTGTGCGCCAATTCCCCTTGTTCTTGCATTCTCTCGGGGTTTCAGGCTTGCCTTCATTGTGCTTCTTTTGTCTGCGGCTGCTTTGTTTAACTAGTGGTTGGTCAGTAAAACAGCAGCGGTTAGCTGCTAAACCAGCACGCTGGTTTTGTGTCTCCACACAGCAACACAATATGAGGCGAGCTGGAGCAACATAACTGCCAGAAGACCCAAACAAAGACGTGCTGGGAGCACTAATCATCAGGACAATAGCAAAGATGAGTAACCACTTCATCACCAAAACCCATACCCAACTCCTGGCCCCTGCAGGAGACAGTTTTTTTTCCCAAAGAGAGTTGTTTTGGATTGACAGGCCCGATGAAAGCTTCACTGCTGAACCAGTCATATACTTCATGTAGATCAAATCCTAGTGAAAATATTGCTGCATTCCTTTCTCTCTTTTTAGCTATACATCGTTAGTGTTATGATGCTTGTTTGCACCTGATTATAGGAGCCAGAAATTATATTTAAAGTCACTGAACATCATATCATTCACAATGATGTCAACTGCAGTTGTTTTTTTTTTGTTTTGTTTGGTTTTTTTTTATCAACGAAAACAGTCATTTTAAACGGCTAACCAAAAGGTTCAGACATTTGGGCTGCGGTTTGGTCTGAGTTGTTTGAGTCAGTAGGTTTAAGAAAGAAACACACTCAGACATACACACATGTACACTACAGTGAACACTACAGTGGTGAAGTGAAAGAGGAACGATGTTGCTGCTGCTTTGAGTTGGAAAAAAAACTCAAAAAAAAGAACTCAAATTTTTGAATTGTTTTTTAAGGCTTTTCCAAACCGAATACCAGAGGCACGGGGACCTTGAGTTAAGTTTCAGTAAAGACACATGAGAGGATGCTCATATTTGCAATGGAGCTTACATTTTAAGTTTTGGCTTTGACAACACACATATTTCTGCACCTGATGAGAAGCTGTTGTTGAAAGTTGAATGAGTGACAGGAAGTTACACTGAGTGTGACTCATCTGTGTCTGTCATTGATTGGATTATTTGCCAGGTCACCACAAGAGCAGATTGACATCCTTGAGAGCAAACCCATCAATGTCTGACTGAGTTCATGTTTAAAAAAAGCAGAGTGCAAATATGGGCCACAAGTTCACACTCTGCCTCAGGTCAGGACCTGCTGTCCTGACCTGAGGCAGCTACGCCAGCTACAATGCACAAACATTCGTGTTTGGTGTTTTAATGCACACAAGTGTGTGTTTGTGTACCAATCTGGGTTCATAAAACCCCCATGAACCAAAGGAACTTCCAAGAATCCAGGAAACAGTTTCAGGAATTGTAGTACTTAACATTGCTTATTGGTCAGATCATCATTTATAGCCAGTGGTGAAATGTAACTGAGTACATTTACTCAATTTCATTTACTCAATTTCATTATTTGATGGTGTTACTTACTATTTTAGAAATTTTTGAATACAAACTTGACAGTATACCAGTATGATTTGTCTAATGATAAAATATTGGATTCATCAACATAAAATTGGCTATTTGAGTAATCCTATAAGTCATTTTTCATGTAAAAGTATTCTTTAAGCAGCCAAAGGTGCCATTTAATTGACTTGCTGATTAAGAGGAAGTTTCTGACAGTATCACAGTTATGTATAAACACACACACACCTTAATAAACACCAGATATATGTCTCTGAGGTTTGTTAATAGTTTAATGTTTGTTTTTTTTTTGCTTTACAGTATAAATCACCATGGAGTTTTATCCCCAGGAGTCAACAACAATGTTTGCTAGTGAGGCTCTTTTTTTATACAATGTAAAAACTTTTAACTTCAAATTAGGCTCTAACTTGGTGTTAGTAGAAGTTGAAATGATAAACACCAGTTTAATACTGGTGCCTGTGGTAGGTTGATGGTGAAGAGTGAGTAGAAGTCCACGACACTCCTTCCTCAGCAGCATATTGTTAGCAGTGGCACCTCTGAGGTAATATTTAGCTTGGTAATTTGTGTATGTGTGTGTGTTTGTGTGTTTGTGTGTGGGCAATGGTTACATCAAACATTCCTCATCTGGATGTGAAAGATGACCTTCGAGAGTGACGCAAAAGTGATGTGTGTGTCGTTGGTGTGTTGTTGGTTGAGGGGGCAGTGTTTTATATCTGTGAATACTTTAAGAAACGGCTTCTCATCAGGCCTCCGCATGACAGAATAAGTGATGTGTCAGTGTTTTCACTCTGCTGCAACACATGGATGCTAAAATATCACACGGTCATTTATATCTTCTGGTGGTAGGTGGAAGAATAGAATGAATATTTAACTGGTTTAGATCAATGTTCATCTTTGCGTGAGAGTATTAACAACAAGACAAGGAACTTCACGTCAAACTGGTGTAAAACAAAAAGGCCCCCTGACCATCATTACAATTCTGAGTCAGATGATTATATCCAAGCAGCAAGTACAGGGAGTGCTGAACAGTCCTGATGTCTCAAGGTGCATTTGGGAAAGTAAGAGGTTGCGCAAATGCATACAAACTCGCAGTTTACTGTAACAACACAACATGTTGTCACAGTAAACTGCCACATCACTTTTTCCAGCTGCATTGTACTTTAATGAAAACCACCTGTTGGTTCCTGCAGAGAGCTGAAACTTTGTTTATTATGTAACCAGTCTGGAAAGCTTTTTTTACTCCGTTAATTACATTGATCATTGTGTGGTTCTGCAGCAGTGATGCTTTGGAAACTCTCCCCCCTGTGTGTCTCAGGCTAAGCTTGTCTCTCTGTGTGATGTTTAGGTGTTTTGGTTTCACTTGGGCAGACAAAGAGCTATTGTGGCTGCGGCCTGACGTGACTCTGCTCTAAACTCTTATCCAGGAGCTCATATGGCTGTAGGTTGCATGCGTCCTTTGGGGGTGACACACGACACCCACGGTGATCACTAAAAGTAGCTGTAATGAGCAGATGGTGTGGGAGTAGCTAATAAATGCACAGCGACCAGCTGACAGGACTCCTTCTTTGTTTCTAATTTCATCCTTTGAGTTTCTCCAGTCTGGCCAATGGCAAGAAGACTGCCACAGCCAACGGTGACGTCAGTATAGGTAACTAAAAACACTTAACTATCTGTATAAACTAGTAATCAACTAATGCATTTAATTTGTAAAAAGTTAAAGACATATCAGCCAATGACAGCTTCAACTGCAAACAAATACAAGTGTAAAAACCTACATTTTTGTTTTCAAGCAGAATATTAACCTGATCATAAACTTTCAATGAGGTTGTTTCTTTAGTCATAACACAGTTACTTCAGTTTTATTTGTATTTTGTTGTTTGCCTCTCTCTTCCACTCGCTCTCTCCCCAAGGCTAGTAGCATGTTTGTTCTAAAATTTATATGAGATTGCCAACCCTGATCTAAACCTGATTAATGTTCACTGCCACATTTTTTTCTGCTGCAGAATGTCATGTTATTTAATGTACTGCAGTAAAAAGTCACAAGGAGGCCGTCAGTTTGACACACAAAGTGTATCTTGTGTTTTCAATTTGTGTCTTTTTTTCTCTTTCTAAACTGTATCCACGGCCGTAATTTAGCACAAACCTTAGCCAAGTTTTCAAGCTGCATAAATACAAATTAAGACATTCAACATTCAACATGTTTTGAAGTCTCCCCTTCAAAACAAATCAATGTCTGGTGTTAAATTCAATGATGAACTTGGCAGGAGTCTGTATTGTCTGACAAAAGCTAAATGCCACCTTCTTATGTTACACAGTACTGCCGGGCTAGCTTACACAGATCACTTAAATGGTTGTCCTCATTTTTCTGCATTACAGTGTCAGTCTGTTGGTTGGTTCATCATTAAACTTCGGTTTAAGGTGGAATGTCTCAACAACCATCAAATTGTTTGCCATACTGGTCTTTATAGTTTGCATAGGCTTAATCTCACTGACATTTATTCATCCCCTGTCAAAAGTCGAAGTTTTTTTACTTATGCTGTCAAATATCTTCACATCTCCTGGACACCACATTTGTATGAAATATAGTATTGATATTCATGGCGCCCAGATAATCTCAAAACTTTAATGATCCCCTGAGCCTGCTCGCCTCACCATGAGGCATTTTTGTCGTTTACCAAAAAACTTGGTACACAGTCACACACCCCTTAGGATGAACTGTTATAACTTTAGTGATACATTAACTCTTTTTATCTTCAAAGTTTAACCAAATCCCAATAAAATTGATGACATTCTTATCAGTCTCAGCTGCACTTTGTGTGTTGTGTTGCGCTAACTAGCTAGTTAGTGTGCTAGTACAACAAACAAAGGTCATGCCTATGATGAATAATATTCCTGCTCAGATTCAGCTTGTTTGGATTATTATTTTAATTTTTGTTAGCATGCTCACATTAGCATTTAGTCAAAAAAAAATAAAATTTGTTTTTATGAAAACGTCACTTTTTACTATTCAGTTGAAAACAAAGCCTGAATTTGTTTTTAATACAAAAAGATTAGATTAAAGTGAGCAGATGAGATTAAAGTGCAGGGGCGTCACTTCGTGATGTGGTGTGAAACACAAGTAAAGATGCAATTTCAGTGAGCAGTGTATGTAAAAAATTAATTTTTTGTTGTGTGTTTTTTTGTGTTGTTTAATGTATGTTTAAATGTGATATACGTGCAGGTTATTTTAATTGTTTTCAATAATTTCTTTTTATAATGAGGATAAACAGTGTGAAGTTAACTGTGGTTTACTGGCATTATCACTTAAAATCACATTACAGGTCTCAATACAGATCATGGTGAAGGTTAAGAACTCACAGTGACTTGGCTGCTCTCTGCTTAAATTATTATTATGCTATTCCGAATTATTATGTTTCACTCCCTTAGTTTATTTCAGCTGTGCTTCTTGGAAGCCCAGATAACACACAGTTTCCACCCAGATGGAAAGTGTTGTGTGAAGTGTCCTCACAGCAAACATCCTCCCACTGTAGCTACAACAAGCTGAACATATTTGTGTATATATCCGTCTCACAATCATAAATCTGCAAATATACCCGCATGTTAGTGGCATCATCTTCCATATAACTCATATGACTGAGTCATTTTTTGTGCTATAATAAAAAAAAGCATTATGGATTTTAACCTCCATCCTTTACACTGGATTTGAGTTGGGCAATATCAGTACCAAATAACATTTCAACAAATAAATGGGTGTTTGCTTGTTAATTTAAATAAACTTAAAAAAAGTTTTAAAAAACTCTTATTTAAAACCCACAAACAGAACTAGGGAACAAATGCAAGTAACAGGGAGTGACATTAATAATCGCATTGCAATACATTTTACTAATTTCTTTGAAAGTGTGGCATTTCCACCATGATGTTTCCGTGCACATACTGAGTGTGCAGGAAAAAAAAGGATCAAATGGCTTTAGATGAATATTATCGATGACTAATTTTTTCCATAAAAATGGATAGTAAAATGGACTTTGAATGTTCTGAGCACAAAGTGCACATTTGATACAGACTGACCTTGTTGACAGCTTCACTTTAAAATATACTGGAACTAAACACACAGAGATTTACCTCGAGGGGCATATTTTCACGTGTGAGATCAGAGGAAAGGAAATGGCCTTCCAGTTTTTCTGCCTTTTAATTTAAGTCCCATGCGTGTTATTACTCTCAACTTCTTTCAGTAAAAACAGAAAGTGTTTATTGGGGAATGAATGGTGATGGCAGAGTTCTGCAGAGGAGGCGGGATGGCTCGGTCTGGCCAGTGTACCAGTCGTGCCTGCGTTTAGTCACGGCAGGTAACTGGGTCAATGGCCCATAATCCCCTGTGTCCTCCTTCGACCCCCCTTCTCTGTTCATTCTCTGATACAGGAGCTGGAGGAAAGGCAGAGGGACAAAGAAGAACAGAGTGTTTATGTATAAGGTGACTCCTTTACAACAAGGTGCTTCAACTGCAGAGGTCTGGCCAAGGTTAACCCCTTATTTGCCACTGAGAGCAGCTAATGCGTGAATCTGTTTCTTTTAGATTTTTCCTTCGAACAGGAAGGCTGTTCTTATCCTCATTATCAGGTTTTCAGTCTGATCCAGGAATAAGATATAGCTGGATTACAGTCACACCGTGTTTTGATATGTCTACTAAATGAATACACACACAGTCGCAGTCATATTTTGCTCCCTTGTTGGTGCTTGCAACATTGTGTTGATAGGGAAATTTCCAGCAAGTGAAGACTGTTAACGTGACAAGACTCCATTTACTTTGTATTCTTTCCTTTGCTCTTCCTGTCTGTCTCTCTTCTGTCTTACTCTCTCTCATCCTCTCTGCAGACCAACACAGCTGAGATATGGGCAAACGACCAAAGTGTGTGTGTGTGTATGTGTGTGTTAGAAGCTGTGCCAACGCGAACTTGCTGAACTGCAGCTCTGACTGGCCCTCAGCTCTCCCTCTGCAGATGAGCTGAATGTCGGCACTCACTGATAGCGACAGATATGCGAACAAGTCTTTATGTGACATAAGCACTCCATGTTTGATTACTATACACTTGGTGTGAGACATAAACCGCACAAGTTTACATTAAATAGTTACAACATGAAGGTGATCTTTTATATAACAACATAAGAAATCATAGACATACAAACTGACACTGGACTGTAGAGGCTGACTCTACTGTTGCCATCTAGAGCAATTTAATTATTGTTTCGCATTTGAACAGCTTGCTTTTTACAGCATCTAATGAGAGTTTTCTCCTCTACGGTAAATACAAATTAGTGTTTTTTTTATCTTTCTTAATTTCAAATTTTATTGGCATGAATTTAAAGTTGCAATATTGCCAAGCAATTACTAGTTTACACATAGAATTCCAGTAATATTTATAATAGTAATAATAATAATAATAAAAATAATTATAATAATGATAATAACAATATGAAAAAAAGGAAAAACAAATGGTTGAAACATAACTGTAGAATCACCAATGTGACAATACATAAATCAGATAAGGATCCAAGAAAATAATACAGCTGATGTGTGTGTGTTTGTTTGTGTGTGTGTGTGTGTGTGTGAGAGAGAGAGAGAGAGAGAGAGAGAGTGAGAGTGTAAGCATGCATGTACAGGCAAGCAATAACAGCAATTATTATCTAAGGTTTAAGATGGCTACAGTTGGGGAATGTTTGTGAAGTCAAGACAAACAGATGAACTACAGACACTGGTGAAAGAGTCTGTTAACTTACATAGAAAGAAAGAAAGAAAGAAAGAAAGAAAGAAAGAAAGAAAGAAAGAAAGAAAGAAAGAAAGAGGAAGAAAAATAACAGATACTACATCACAATTTAAATTTTTAATGTTGTGAAGATGTAAACATTCCCTTTTAAATAACTGGTGTCATTTAGGTTATCTGAAAGATCAGTAAAGAGCAGAAAGAAGAAGGATTGTTGTTTAATGTCACATCATGTCTGCACTGTCGCATATCTGAGGAATACACCCTGAAACACACAGAGTTCAACTACTTTCATGAATTCTGTGAGTAAAAACCGTTGAAACAGCTGATATACTGCAGTGTAAACCTCTAAAATTCCATCTAACAAATTCTAAGATTAGATTGTTTACCACACTGACTGGATTTCTATGGGATCAGAAGCATCTAAGGGAGTATTACATCTTTGTCTGGTTTTACACTTTCTGTTTGTAAGCTTAAACTACAAACTTGTCAAACATTTTGACAAATAGACACAAATCCTAAGACCACTATTAGATCTTATTTTGAAAAAAAAAGTCTGACATCAACAGAAAGAGATACATAATGTTGAATTATTTTGCTTTGACATTTTAAAAGATACGTTTCCAAGTCAAGACAGCTGCTGATTATCATAAAACCGTTAAAATGCACACAAATTTCAAAAGACTACACACAACAAAAGTAAGTGACGTCATCAGTGTTGTCAAACCAACTCTTCTGTCTCACAGTTACAGCTCTTAACATGGCCAGACTTGTAATGATTATCACCTCTTTTAATATCTTTTATTACTCTTCCTGGGAAAACCTGACAGAGTTTAATGTGCCAAAGTGACAGCCATGTTGGTGTTGATGGTGTATATTGTGTGAGACTAGTTATGCAGTTGATTGAGGGGTCTCACATGAAACTGAATGGGGCTTTACTATCTTTATGAGAGACTATAACTATCATGCAACTATCCTTGAAATCGACAGACAACGTGTCTTAAATTAATGCCACGAATCAAGGGAGATCAAACATTTTTTTGTTTCTCTTCATCGACAACTGGGGATATTTTTTCTGTAATGAGTTCCCATGGTGGTTCACAAGAAGGGGCGGGACTTGTTGGCAGCATTTGCACATGTAAACAAGAAGTGGATGGAACATTTGATTTGATACAATTTAACATCTGAGTAAATATTACAATTAGGGGCTTTATGATTATGCAAAGTACAACAACATAACAGTTAAATCCCTCATCAATTTTTCGTTCTGCAGGCAAAGAAGCTTGTTTAATACTTGTGAATTCAGCTAAGATAAGGCTAATGTCATTATGTAGCATTTTCCTTCTTATTTCTTTTTTTCTAGCTTTATCTGTCTTTGCGGTTACTTTTTCTGTTGAACCTGGTCATACTGTCGTACTGAAGCACCAGGACTTGTTTAACATAAGTGGATATTTACTGCCCTCTGCTGTTCAAGAGTAAACCCTCAACAGACTGATTCTTTCCTTTAATTAATAAATAAAGGAAGTAATTTATTTGAAGCACTGATTACAGCCAAATAACCCAGTGAACTGAAAGATATCTTTAGATGAGAGGCCTGAAAAGACATGTATTAAAAGCACAGTTGTGTCTGAAAATTATTTGTAATACCGATTTATTTGCTATATTTATAATGATGTTTACATGTAAAAATATTCAGTTGATTAGTATCAACAACAACAACTATCACCTCTTTGGTACTGAGGAGTTTTGACAAAATTATCATGACTTAATAAATATTCTAAAATAAGCAGCTTTAGGTCAGAATTTTTAAACCGAGACCCACACACACACATTACATGCATACATTATACTGTCCAAGACTGTGTGTCAGAGAGGACTGAAAAGCTGTCCAATGGCCTGTTACAGTCAGCCAGGTAGAGATAGCGAGTATGTGTGCATATGTGTGTTTGTGTGTGCTCTTGTGTTTTGGGTTTTCTGAAACTCTGCAGCCTTAAACGGAAATCCCACCATCACTCCATTCATTCATCCATACCTGCTAACTCTGTGTCACTAATACTCTTACAATCAATTATCATGTTTTTTCATCTCACCCTTTTGCCTTTTCTACCCTTTTTTGCATTTCTTTGCCTTTCTGATTTTTTTTAATCCACCTTGCATTCCACAACACCCTAGCATCTCATTCCAAGCCCAGTGGCATCTACATACAATATTTCCATACTTAATGCTGCTCCACACTTTTCTAACATTAAATGCTGCACAACAGTGTGACCGAGGGATCTAAAAGCTGTGTTATCAGTGGGGTGAAGATATTCATTAATTATGAATTTTCAACCACAATGATAACACCATAATTTGACATAACCCTTATAATCTTCAATTTAAAAGGTATGCCACAGCTTATTCAAGCATTTCTCTAGCATCACAGTTTAGGTTGAGTACATGTCAACAAATATTGATTAATATGTCTCCTTTAGTAACTATTTGATAATTTATTAGATAAAATATTAAGACTAGGCAAATATAATCATACTGTCCTTGGACCTGTAATAACATATGACTGCTTACACAGCTGCAGAACTCCTGGTCAGGCAACAATGGCTGAAATAGCCATTGCAATTATCACATTAGCTGAAATATGTGTAGTTCATGGGAGTGGAAGAAGAGTGATTTCAGATGCCCTGATTCACTGTCACCCAACTACCCCAAATATTTGATCTGTTTCTGGTAAGATAATTATGAAAGCTCCTTCTCTGAAGCCTGTCCTCCAACAAAACATGAAGCGTTTTTTTAAGGAGCCATATTCACCCTTTGAATGTAGGGTGACTTCCAGAGACCATGTAAGTAACGACAATGTGGCATGTGGAGGTATAATATTAACATCCTTTTAGCAATACGAGTGGGTTAAAAACTGCTTACCTTACTGTCCAGCTTGTAGTACCAGCTTGTAGTAGCTTGCTTACCCTAACCTTAACTTCACTATCAGGATGAGAATGTCTTCTTACAGAAAATAAGCCGAGGGGCTAGAATGATCTGTGTAGTAGTCTAAGGCAGAAAACGACCTGTCAGGTTGTTTTAATTCGTGGACTCTTGATAGGACTTCTTCATAAGGTTTTTGTGGGGGATGTAGCTCAGTGGAAGAGCGTGTGCTTTGCATGTACAAGGTCCTGGGATCAATCCCCAGCATCTCCAGTGTTTCTGAGGTTCGACAAGATCTATACTATTATTTGTGATGCAACTTAACCTAGAATAGTCATAATATCACTGGACCTGTGAGTTCATATGAATACTCGCACAGCTGCAGAGCTCATGGTTGGGCTGAAATAGCCTTCGCCATTATTACATTGGCTGAAAGATGTAAAGCATATGGAAGTGGAAGAAGAAGTGCCTCTCAGTTTCACTGTTTAACGGCCAATGACTTTCCAAATATTTCAGCTGTATATGAAGAATTAACAATTTATTGATAACGTATTCATTCAAATTTCAGGGGGATGTAGCTCAGTGGAAGAGCGTGTGCTTTGCATGTACAAGGTCCTGGGATCAATCCCCAGCATCTCCAGTGTCTCTCTGTTCAAGGGCTCATATCAAGGGACTTGTACTTCAGGGGAAGTACAATTTTGTTGCTAAAATGAAAATAGTAACACTTGGCTTTGAGGACGCTTGAATTTATTTATATGTATTCGTATTTCAATTTACAAACAACTCAGATTTGTAATTACATGCATTTAAAGGAAAATAAAGTCAAATCAAACTGTGTATTAAAGGATATAGTGCCTTTTCAATAATATATGACTGCACTTTCTTTAATATTTATTTACAAACAAACCCTAAAATAACCACTTCATCAAGTTAAAGTTACATCAATTCATTTCAGTAAACAACAAAACTTCTGTCACATCAGTACAATTCAAATGAACTATATACACTCCCACTCAGTTTAATACAGCTATAATCACTAGATTGATGACTTTTTAAAAATTTCTATTCAAAATCCACATTCACTACATCCACTGCTACACTGCACATTTGCCATAGTAAACTACATGACTTACTGAAAAAACAATGACAATGAAAAAACAAAATGATGTGATACCAAGTCGAATTCTTGCAAACTAAAGAAATTAAAGAGATGTTTCAGCAACAGGGAATTCCTTGCAGCTTGCTCTACTTGCTCATACGTACTTGTCCATCACCGCTGCTCTGCTCTGTCAGATATTCTAAAGCTGAGTAAAAGATGTCAGAACCAGACATCCCGGTGGACAGGCCCTCTCTGTGGCTGTACTCGTCACCGTGTGGGGTGTGGCCCTCAGAACGACCGTCACGCATCCTAACCAGACAAAGTACGGCACAGTCATTAACAGTGTGACACAAACAGGAAAAAAAAGGGTGTGTGAATTATCTGTATGACATGTAAACGTGTTGAAAGACGATTGTCACTTAGCTGCTTGTGTTTCTAACTCTTCCTGGGAAAAATCATTTGCACCAGACTGAAAAATATTAAAACTTCATGCTTGTACCTAATCATTTCATGTCCTTGCTCATCCATATTTTCCAGCTCTTTTTTCGACATCTGGTGAACAAGTGCTACACCAACGCAGTCTCCCATGACATTGATGACAGTGTTGCAGCGATCTCTGAAAAGCATCAAAATCAGACTGTCAAAGCAGAGGATGTACTCTGTGCTGCTTTTCACTGATTTAATATGTTTCGTTTTAACTCGTCATACATTGTTGCCTATTTCCAACTGAGCGGGACTTGGCTGCACTGGTTCCTTATATGTTTACACTTGGCCTAGTTATGGTTTAAATGTTTACAATGAGGACAGCAGGTTGCATCACAGAAACCAGCTATTGGGCAAGTTGTTACAAATGTTAACACACAAAAACTGCCAGGTGTGAATATCAAAACCATTTGATAAGTTACATTTAAAGTCATGGACAAATTACCTGAACTTTCCACATAAATAAGAGTACTGATACCACTTCATTAAAATACTCCCTTCAAGTACTTAATTTAAGTACAGACGTATAAACCTTATGTGGGAAAAAAAAAGTCTGGAGTTAAGTTCCTCAAAGGTAAACAAGGTTCAGGTTGCTTATCAGGGTACACTTAGTGACTTCCAGTTTTGATAGTTAATTGCTTTTAAAGGACAGTGCTATGGATGTCTTAAGTAAATCAGTCCAGAGGCAGAAAAAGCAGCTGTAGTAACCTATTGGTGAGAAACTTTGCATCAGGTTATGTAGCTGTGAGCAACAGGTAACACGTACAGGAGCCATTCTACCACCACCAGCAGGGAAGCTTCCTTTGCAGGCAAACCAATGGCAGTCAGAATAAAGAGAGTGGTCATTGCTCCTGTGGCCGGGATCCCTGCTGCTCCTATGCTGGACACTGCTGACGTCACACTGCAGATCAAACACAGACATGGCACTCCTCAGTGCGTTAAGACACTGATTTAGATCTGTGTTCTATGCTTTAACAAGTACTAACACTTAGCTGCCGTGACTTCTGAAAGAAAATGAAGAGTGGCTTACGAAAGAGTAATTAACTGGCTGAAGTCCAGCTGGATGTGGTTGAGCTGGGCGATAAAAACCACTGCCACCACTTCATAAAGGGCGGTTCCATCCATGTTAATGTTGGTCCCGATGGGCAGCATGAAGCGTGTGATTCTTTTGTCAATCCTGAGCCGCTCCTCACAGCATTTGAAAGTGAGTGGCAGAGTGGCGGAGCTTTGAGAAATACAATTCACATCATGAATAAAATGATGAATGTCATTTTAAATCTCTCACAAAAAAGTAACCTGACTATATGCTGTTCCATCATCGTACCTGGACGAGATGAGCAGTGCAGTCAGTAAGGCAGGAGAAATCCCCTTAAACACATTAAGAGGGTTTTGTCTCGTAAAAAGAAAGTAGATCAGTGGCAAAGTCATCGCTCCATGGATTATAAGTCTGCAACACACAACAAAAGCACAGTCACTGCTGTTTTAAACAACAGCGAGAGTCTGCATGCAAGTCAGGAGACTTAAAGCAAGATGGCCATGTTTGAAAGAAAGAAGACAATACTCCACTCAGAAAGAGATTTACATTCAAGAGCAGCACAATCCTCCTTTGCTCAGTTCATTACACTCACAGCAGAGGCAGAGAGAACTTTTTGTGTACTTAAAGACCATTTTGAGAGTGACTGTCATTAAACAAGAAGTGTTTCACCAGCTGCATGATGGTTAGAAATGCTGTTAAATGTAAAACCAAAGGGCCATTTTGGCAACAGTGGAGGCAAACATACCCAAGGAGTACCACTACTATAAACTTTCCAAGTCTGAAGATGGTTTCCCAGTTGTGAACCTCAACAACATGGCTTGCAATCATGAACAGAACTCCAAACGGCAAATAGCTGCAAATAAAACAATGATAGAAAAGTACCATTAAACAGGGTCAGAATGTTTTGTCATGATCACAATTTACTATGTTTTTACAGCATACTGTAAGCAGAAGATACAACATACTTGGACTACATTCAGCGTTTTAGCATAAATGGTTCCTGCAAACTATATTTTGAACAGTTTTTACATATGAAAACAAAATGACACGTTAGTAGGGACAGTTTTATCTAACCTCAGTATCAAGTTGACTGCACATTTTGTGGCCTCGTTGACAGCAGTAAGAATGTCTACAATGATTTTCCCTTGCTCTCCCATTCTGTTAAGGAACAGGCCAAGAATAAAGGACCAGACAATCAGGCCCACTATATTGGTTCCTTCCACATACTGCCCCACCATTCTCACTTCTGGCTCATGCTGTAACAAGACCAGGGAGGCATTGGTAACAATAGTATGATCCAAGATTATCACTCTAGATTAAAAAAAAGTATCTTCAAAGAACAACCTTCATAGTGGTAAGTGAAAAATATTTACAGTTTCTTGTTCAGGGTTTTCCTCGTCTTCAAGCTCAATCCTTTCCGTCTTGAACTACAAAGAAAAAAATTGAGCTAAGTTTCAGATTGAAAACATATCATGGAAAGAGGGAAAAGGGGCATAATGTAGTGAAGCATGGCAACATGAACAACAAACCTGTTGGAGGCAAGCCTGAATCAAGTTCTTCGGGAACATGTTCCTATAAACATATAAACACCACTTTAGCAGTAAGCTCTCAAACGTTGGCAAACCAGGCATTAAAAGCAGCCTTATCAACTGAACCCTTGACATACAGAATTATTAACTAACCCTCTAAGAGCAAAAACCTGATTGAATGTGACTCTAAAGAGTATGAGTGATGTGATAAATAATTTTGCAATTCTGCAACTGTCCAGACTCATGGTGGGCATGAAAAGCTCCACCTGTGCTCTGGACCCCATTCCATCCATATTTGTAAAGAACTGTCTCCCAGCCATTTCCCCACTCATCATTGACATCATCAACGCCTCCTTCAGCTCCGGCTCAGTCCCCCACACCCTCAAATTGGCTGCTGTAACCCCCATCCTCAAAAAACCTGGACTCAACCCTGACACCATG
>JAQNCA010000005.1:16168565-16180077 GCA_029783725.1 Acanthurus tractus
TATGATTTTATACTACTGTAAAGTGTCTTTGAGTTCCCTGAAAAGCGCTATACAAATAAAATGTATTATTATTATTTATAATTTTTCCACCTAGGTGTTCCAGCGCTTTCTACAACCTCACTGACTACAGTAAACAAGAACCCAATACATACTTTCTTCTCACCTCACAAGATCCAACAAAACAATGGCAGTGGAGAAGGACTCTTCATCTTCTACCTCGCCTTCTTCAAGAGCATAACCAACCCCAGGCTTGATCGCCAATGCCAACATTATCCCTGCGAGACATAATCCAGGGTTGAATAAAACAAGTGATAACAGTATAAATGCTGGAGCTCTTTCATACACAGTACGAGTAAAATACTGCACAGCTCCAAGATTAAGAACCACGCACGCAAAACATGAACCTTTTCTAAAAAAAAAAAAGCCTCACATGCTGCTTGACATTGCATAACACTGTGAAAAGCAAAACAACAACAAATCTAGCCGGAAGTGGCAATCATTAGGGCCCAAGCAGTATCTAGGTCTTAAGGACCCTTGCTGATGCTGAAGCATTTGTAGGATAAAGCATTAGAGGATGTGAGGTAAGGTTGCATCAGCAGGTCTCGGCCTTTGCAGGTTACCACTGCAGGTCCCATCAGGACCCAGACTTTGTCGGTGGAATTATTTGAGACAGAGGCAAAAGCACCTCCAAGGCTTTAACCTTTCAAAATTGAGATGTAAGCATTTTGACAACTTGAAAGTGAAGTTCAGAGATTGAGATGTTACATATTGTGGGAGAATCAGTGCTTGTATTTAGAACTTGAAGAATAAAGTAAGCAGTTTGCCACCTCAAGCACTCAGACATTTTAATAAACAAAGTTTTGAATTTAACAAAGTGGCAACTGTTTGCACTGCTGCATTCATTTGTGACACATATGTGCCAGAAGGAAGCTCTGTGGTTTTAATGTCTAAGATAAAATCATTAACAAACTATGACTTTCTGAGTGGGGTTTGAATACAACTATTTGGATTTTAACCCTATGTGCTAACCATTACACCACAATGGAAGTTGAGTATTGAGTGCTGTCTTCCTATGAACAAAGAATGTTTCTAGAAAAATGTTAAAGTCAGATAAAACATGAAACACGAGACAAATATCAATTGCATCAGTATCTAAAGTCTATCAGAGCTTATTGAAAATGTCTAGGCCTCAACTGAGATACAGCAAGAGACTGTGCAAACTTGAGACAACTTCAAACTGATGAAATACCATGGTAGAAGCAGGGCTTGATTCAGTGCTGTCTAAACTATCAAGCAGTGTTCCAACCCACTGAGCTACTGCACAACTTAAATTCATGTATGAATGTGACTATTTCAGAGATCAAGGATCTTTATGCCAAAGACTTGTGAGTGCACACTAAGGATCATTAATGGTAGGAGACTGGAAATAACATCAGGTGTGAAATTTTCAATAATTATTTAAAATTTGTAAATCAAATCATTCATACTTCTAGCATTAAATCACTGATGCTTGAAGTACTTTTAAGATGAAGTACTAGAGAATGTGAGGCAAGTGTACAGATCTTTTAAATGGTTGCTTCGGTTTAAGGCCACCTTTCCAAACGGACAAATGTACACTTTTTTCTCCTTTTACCTGAGCTTACAGACAGAAAAGTGGTACCAACAAAGTATGCCACTGCACGTCCAGCAATTCTTCTCGAGGAATCGATGCTCAGACCACAAACACCTACGAAAAAACACAATCAAAAACACAAACAAAGACATACTACAGTCACAGACTAAAGACAGACTGGAGGGGTTAAGAGCTACTAAATATATTTTAGATAGATAAGGCAACACAGTTTTATCTCAGAAATAACAAGTTTGGGTTTGTTTATTGAGACCTGTGAGCTGATTATTTTGAGTATGTTACACGCAGTACGTCTGTGCTTAATTGTGAAGCCCTGGTGTCATATCAGTTAAATACTGTATAATTTAGATATTCACTACCTGTCTGAAATATAGACAGGTGTTTTCTCTACGTTTTCTCTACGCAAGATAAAACTGTTGTCTTAGCTATCAAAGTGTTTTCTCTACATAAGTTGTACATTTGTAAAATCTATCGCTTCAGCTAAAGATGGTTTTCTCCTTAAAGTGTTGAAAGAGTGTTTACACATCACATAGTGAATTAAATGCATCACCAGTCAGTCAACCAACTCTCAAGCATGTGACAGTTGCACACATGATGTATTGGCTTCTTTTATGTGCATATATAACAGTCACATCTCACAGAGTGCTGAAATTGCACCTGCTTTATAACAATACCTCTGTTCCATTTGCCTTGGCCAGAAACTGCTCTGTGTTTATCCAGCAACTGCATACATAATACGCCTGCATTTTTCTGTCATTATAGTTAGATATGAGTCTAGACTATTGAACATAAACCTCTGTAAATGGAAGATGAAAATTTAAGGCATGCAAATAATAAAAACTTTATTTATAGCTCCAAAAAAACAACATACCCCAGAAAATAGCAGTAAATGTTATGTACACTCACTGAGAGGACAGATGCTGTATTTAGGTTTAAGAAGCTTAATGTTGCCAAACCAAAAGCATGTTCCACAAAATGCTGCGTTTCTAAAGTAACATGCATAAACTAATGTAAGCAGTTACTGTGTGAACTTTACTGTTGTTTACCTGTCATAACACTTGTAACAATAAGAGGAGCAGTCACCAACTGAAGCATAGACATGAGCATTTCTCCTGGAAAGGCCAGGTAGATTTGGCCGATTTTGGTCAGAGGGTAATAGATCTTTAGAGCCATGCCCATGGAAATGCCTGTGAGATAATAACAAGTATAAAAATCAGAAATTAAAGCAGATGTAGACAGGGGTGCATACTGAGGTAAAACTATACTAAAATGACCAATTAGAGGACCACAAAGACCAATAACACATGACGGCATTTTAGTTAAAAGATGGCTCCTGAGAAATTACATGTAAACTGAGTTCAAACAGTAGGTAAGGCTAATTTGACAAGCCTTTATCGTGTGTGCTGAGTATCAAGTCTGTAGATTGACACACTTAACGAGCAAATGGTCGCTTTTTTATAGTAGTTGTAATCATTCAAATTATCCACTAGGTGGAGCTGATAGGTCACAGAATGCGATGCAACACCCTTAGAATCAATTCACTCAGCCGAATAAAAGGATGCTCCGGTTGCCTAGGCAACGGACTTTGGTGTTTCTCGATTTAATGTCAACCAAACATAAACAGTATCTGAGACGTGTTTACGTTAGCTGTCGCTTCATGTTTTGTTGTGTAATGTAGTATAAACATTGATAAATATTCAAAAATTAGAAGATAATTTAAATCATTTAGCTTAAGTGACTGCAAAAAAGAAACACACTTTCATCTTAATATTATTACTGTAATATTTAATGCATATGTTTAACGTTAATAACGTTAACGTTAACTCACGTCTTCGTCCAACTGAAGTTAACTTTAACCGTTAACTTTAGCTTATTAGCTCCAGTAACTTGAGCTATAGTTGTCACTTACCAAAGCCAACAGCTGCCAGGTTTAAAGTGAGAAATTTTGCCCTCATGGCGCAGTCATAGCATTTCTTTATGCTGCTGCAAGAGCCAGAGGTGCTAGCGTCGTTCTCCATTCTCACGCAGTCCAGTTAGCTAAAGCTAAAAGTAAACAATATGAAATCAACTGGTTTAACTGTGGTAATACTTCGGTATTTCAACAGAGTACATTTGTTTGTCATTTTAAACAGGCATTTTGATGCAGTACTCACCAGAAAATGAACAGTAGGTCTCTGTTTGGGTCTCTGTTCGCTGTTTAACGTTAGTGTTTTGGTTAAAAAACGACTTTAAACGTTGAAAACTCAAATCTGATAAGAATCACGTGACCTGCTGGTTCTTTTCTCTATAAACTGCCAGACAGTTCTAAGCATGACTTAAAGTCTGTCATCAACAAGCTTTTTAAGCAAAAACCTCTTTAACCCTGCAACCCTTTCCACATTACATTTACCACTTTGTATTCTTGCCTCCAAGTCCTCACTAAACCTAAACCTGAACCTCACTCAAGTCACTGATTTCTCCACCAAATAAACCAAATATACTTTAGAGTTAACTGTTCCTTACTTAAAGTACTTGTTAGTATACACTGACAAACTGCTCTGATATCTTTGGTATTTCTGTGGCTTGAGTTAACTTACATCAATACCTAAACAATTATTTGTGAATTTGCGATACAACAATGGCAAATATAATCATACTGTCCTTGGACCTGTAATAACATATGACTACTTACACAGCTGCAGAACTCCTGGTCAGGCAACAATGGCTGAAATAGCCATTGCCATTTTACATGTTAGCTGAAATATGTGTAGTTCATGGGAGTGGAAGAAGACAGATTTCAGATGCCCTGATTTCATTGTTACCCAACTACCCCAAATATTTGATCTGTTTCTGGTAAGATAATTGTGAAAGCTCCTTCTCTGAAGCCTGTCCTCCAACAAAACATGATCCAAGGAGTCATTTTTAAAGCAGTTTTTTAAGGGTCCATATTCACCCTTTGAATGTAGGGTGTAGGCAGAAAATGACCTGTCAGGTTGTTTTAATTCGTGGACTCTTGTTATGACTTCTTCCTATGGTTTTTGTGGGGGGATGTAGCTCAGTGGAAGAGCGTGTGCTTTGCATGTACAAGGTCCTGGGATCAATCCCCAGCATCTCCAATGTCTCTCTCTGTTCAAGGGCTCATATCACATCAAGACTTATGTTGCCATTTGTGATGCAACTGTAGTCTAACTATTTTGTATTTCTGAGGGCACATGATTACTGTCAATATTGAGTAACTCATAGTGATTATGAAAATTATAAAACAGCCATTGCCATTATCACATGGACTAAAAGAGGTCTAGTGCATGGGAGTGAAACTGGAGTAACATACTTTAAATGCCTTTTGATTTGATTGTTTAAAAGCCATAAGTACCTAAATATTTCAGCTGTCTCTTGAAAGATAATTATACAACCTAGTTCTCCAAGCTGACATGTTTGACGTCTTTTAACATTTCACTGATAATTTATTCTTACAAATTTCAGGGGGATGTAGCTCAGTGGAAGAGCATGTGCTTTGCATGTACAAGGTCCTGGGATCAATCCCCAGCATCTCCAGTGTTTCTGAGGTTCGACAAAATTTAAACTATTATTTGTGATGCAACTTAACCTAGAATGGTCATAATATCACTGGACCTGTGAGTTCATATGAATTCTTGCACAGCTGCAGAGCTCATGGTTAGGCTGAAAAGCCTTTGCCATTATTACATTGGCTGAAAGAAGTGGAAGAAGAGTGATTTCAGATGCCTCTCAGTTTCACTGTTTAATGGCCAATGACTTCCCAAATATTTCCGCATGTGCTTTGCATGTACAAGGTCCTGGGATCAATCCCCAGCATCTCCAGGGTCTCTCTGTCTGATGCTTAAGGTGTTGGACTCCACCAGGTGAAATCGAAGAGGCCTGCTCACATCACCACTTAAGGCACAAAAATTCCCTTTGCCAACAACTTAAATGCAAAATTCTGTTTTGGCAAAGGACAGTTGTGACCACATAAGTGGGTCCACTTAAACCAAACAAATAGATACAATGTATGTTACTTCCCTAGATAGAAAATAGATTTAGTTCATGTTTTACCTCAACTAAAGACTTAATTGAATCCCTAGTTAATTCAGTTTTATGGTCCTGGAGCCTTGTGCTTTCTCTACAATGACAAATCAACATGTCTGCTATTAAAAAGGTCAAGAATGTGGTCTGTTTTTCAGATTTCAGAAAACTTTATTTATACCCCCCCTGTAAACTGAATTGCCCGTAAGGGATAAATACAGTTTTCTGAATCTGAATCTGTTTCAGATCTGCTGCGAAAACTGTTAACAAGATTTAAGAACTATATATACGACTCATCAGGATACATTTCCGGAATCAAACCAAATTTTATTGCCCTTTGAAGAGTGAACAAATTTTCATTCCTATCACATTAACACATTTATCCATTAAAACTAATTACATTGCCCCGTTCATCTTGTTCTTTAAATATATGAAGTTACAAAAATATACTTAGTTAGAAAAATAATGGTGTCAAGTCATAAAATTCAGTCATGTTAAAGCAAAAGTTCATGGTTCATGTTTTACAAAACATTTTTTAGATGTTTTTACATTTTATTTTTGTTGGTTCTGACCATTTTTCTCCTACGCTAATGCGTTTAAGAAGAAATCATGACTATATTTTTCCAGTAACTGTTGTTCATGTCAGCAAAATAACAAACCACAAGGCTGCCATACTGTTTCTGCTCACAACTACACAGCAATATCAGAATAATATCTCAAATGAAAAAGTGAAAATTGCAGTTACTTAGTGTGATGGACCACAAATTCCATGTACATCTTAAATCCCAAATGCATGTTTAAATTCTCCGGAACCTTTTTTTTAAAAGTGTTCTGAAATAATCTCACACTACTAACACACCACTGTAATAAAACAGGTCTGCAGCACTGTAACTCCTGGAAATTTGATTATATAGGGCTTAGAAAAAAAAACAACATTTGTGCTGTGTTTTAAACTGATATTAAACAAGAAAGAGAGGTTGCTGGAAGCTTTTGTCATCCCTCCTTAGTTTTTACATCTGTATTACTCTTCACTGCAGTGGTTTTTAATATAGAAAAAAAGGGGGAAAAATCACATGTCCCAACAAGTACAAGATCTGAGGACTGATTCTGCAAAATCATAATTCTCAGTGTGTATCTATCTTAAATGCTTAATTACTGTGAATTATCTGACAAACTATCTCTGCTAGGGGAATTTCAGACTCTTAAAATTGAATTTTGCTGGGAGTCATGAACCTGGGATGGGTGAAGTGATTTTCTGATGAAAGACTAACTCGTATATTTATAATATATATCATAATTTATCTCTAATATATACTATAAATTATATTCTACTTATAAATAAGTAAAACAAGTAAAAGAAAAGGGTGTTGTACTCAAACTCACATGACATCTGATGGCATGGCAGTTCTATGAGCTATAAATACCAGATACTGACCACAAACTTTTTCTTTTCGCAACAACAAGAACATTTTTTAAAAGATTCCACAACCCAAAAACTATTACTTTGATTTGGCTCAAAGATTAGGATCTCAAAACAGAGACATGTATAACTCATATAGATAGATGGAAATGAAATAAACACAAAATAAAATGAAAAAAAATGTTTAAATTAACATTTTAGCTAGCTAGCTAGCTAATTATCAATAAAGATTTAATAAAAATATGTCTCTGGATCTGATTTTAATCACATGCATCGATGAACAGTCAGGTATATATTCGTTATGTTAGTGCATTAGTTTCTTAGAAAATATTGTAAGTATTCAAAATGTTCTATCTTTAAATGTAAATTAATTCTTTAAAAATTCATGGTTGCAAACTAAGTAGCCTGCACTTTTTCAGGGCCAGTGTCTCACCACATTTGACTGAAATCTGTGGATAAGTTTTTGGCAAACTCTGCTAATAAACAAACAGGAAGGTGAGGATTAATCCTGAAATCATGTTTTTTTTTCTTAGAGATGCCAACCTATCCCACGATAAGGTGAATTCAATCTTTCTTCAGACACTATCTTTGCTTATCAGTGAACTAAACTCAGAAAAAAATAAAGAAAACTGCCAGTGTAACATTAAAAGACTTGTTCCTATGCTCAATCACACACAAATTTACTGCATTATACATAACAAAGTGCATCAACAGAGAAATGAACCTTCAGTTCAGCTAATCAGTTTTCCCTCATTAATTACTTCAAGTTCAAAATCAGCTCCCTCTGTTGTGACATGTTACTGTCCAATTGGTCAGTTTATCATAAATCAGTAATAAACAAGATTTAGATGTGAGACAAACTGCTTCATATCTATTTAACATGTAGGAGTGTGCACATGTTGGGTCCATAGCAAAGGAAAAGAAAGATTAAAAACAATGAATAAATAAAATAAATTAAACTGTCTAAAGAAACCGAGGTCTGTTTAGTGTGACCTTATGAAATACATCTCCTGCATTAATGAGACGTTACAGGGTCTAAATTAGTTGATTTAGTGATGATCCCTGAAATTGAAGATTTTTTATTTCTATGAGAACTAAATAAAGTCACTTGCATATTTTTATAGTGACATTAACTTTTTCCATTACACTTCCCTACAGTTTTGAAAGGTTCCTTCTGTGTTGTTATTATTTGATGTTTTTAGTAGTGCATTGGAGATTGTTCTCCATCCCCTATTTTTTTCACTCTTTTAAAACTCTGTGAAATTCAGCATGTTGAAAGAAATAAGAAATCGTAACTTTAAAATCCTGAAGTTCCCTTTAAGAAGTGCTTGATCACTAAAAAAATATTTACATTATTATCTTACTTTTGCACTCACAAACCCCTTGCATTCACTTCTAAAATCTGATCATATCTCAGAGCTCCCTTTGTCAGGAGTGCTTACAAACCCTAATGAAAGGCAGATGAAAATATAGAGCACCTCAATGTAAAAAAATGTAAACTTAAAAGACTGTAAAGTGATGAAATGCACTGTTTTTGGAAAAATATTACTGAACTGGAAGGAGCTGTTGAGTTATTAAAAATGTTGTAATCTACTATCTCAAGTTACAAATTACTACCAAAGGTTGTTATGAAGATGTTAATGCAATTGTGTAACACGTCCTGGAGAGGGCGATGTTACCTTGCGTTGAAAACTGTCTTCCATTAAAAATGAACTTTGACAACTTTGGTGTGCTGTGAAATACTAGAAGGATCCAAGAGACTGAGGTGTCGGCCATTATTTTCCTGTTTCACAGAATATTTATGCTCCGCCCATCTCCTCCTGCTATCTGTGAAGCCCGAGTGCAGCTTCCCAGTGGCCTCCAGTTGCTCAATGCTGATTTAACTGGTTTTGTTCTGGCAGCTCCAATGTGTGAACTTTTGTTGACTCCGCTGTCTTCCTGTCTGCCCTTATGTGGTAGAGTCCTGCTGGATCTGGATATAGCAGGCCTACAGGAGAGGAAACCAACTCAAGATTAAGCGACTAATTTTTTTAATCGATTCATTTGTATGTGGTACAAATGTATCTACATGATTAAACTGTAAAATTTGAAGTGTGATTGAAACATGGGTCCCACCTTCAGTGTGGTGAACATTAATCCCAGCTCTCCAAGCTGAACGTTGGGATCCATTAAATCTTCTATCAGATTGACCTCAGCCCCCAGGTTCCTGATCCTGGAGAGCAGAGCAGCAAAAACACAACACAGCCACAAAGTCAAAATTTTAAAACCTCTTGTTTGAAATTAGCCATTAAAACTGACAAAACCGTACAAAAATATGGTTCCGAGTTTAGTTGCTGTTTGAGTGCGTTAGCTACAAATGAGCCGTATTAGTTGGATTCAGAGGAATAACTAGATGAGGACTAAACAACAGTGTGTGTGTGTGTGTGTGTGTTAAGGTAAAATACCTCGCCCTGAGCACCACATAGAGGAAAAGAGGGAGCAGGTCATCCATGCACCACAGGAAGTTGTCATCCTGCGTAGGTTTCACCTCCTGGGTCAACTCCTCAAATGTCTTCTGGATGACGAGGAGTTTATCTGCTGGAGTGAAGGTGGTGCTGCATGTGTATGGAGACAAACACTTGTAGTCATAAACATAATGAGGCTGTTTCGATTCTGCTAACGGGATACCCTTTTTTATATAAGTAGAGATGTGTGTGTTCTGTCACATCAGGAAAGGGAATGGCTGCTGCTTATTTTCAAAAACTGGTGGTAAAACTTTTAAAACTGGATTTGTGGCTAAGTAACTGAAACTTTCAGCCTCTTTTGAAGTTTGCAATATTTTGATCGCACGAGTTGATGCAAATTAAACCTGTTAAAGGAACAATTACTTGCAAGTTCTTAAGAGCCCATGCAAGCTTTACATTTAAGTTTTGATGCAGAGAAACTGCCTTAAGCTGAAGAAATCCAAAATTCTGCCCTAAAAACGTCTTAAGGCAAAACTCATGCATGGGCTGCGATGTATCACAAGATCCTTAATTCAGCAGATCATTTCAAACATTGTAACTTAATTATCCAACAGCCGGCAACTTGAATTTGTTCAATTTTAGTTTGTGACTTGTTGGGAGTGATAAATGACCTGAGGGCAAGTGCTTCCTGTCAGGCAGCAATGAGGGCAAAAAAAATATGTACACACAACACCACAAGTAAATTCTGCAGTATTAAATTGGGTATGAACTGAGAACTAGGACATGAACACAAATTCCATGTGAGTCTTGTAAGGTCACATCTCGTTGTTATTTATGTCATGCAACATCAGGTCACATCAGGACACATTAGGTCACATGGCAGCTACCTGATTTGTTGGAGTGTCTCTACAGCAGAAACAAAGCAGGCGTCTTTACTGCTAGACACAATCTGTGATCAAAGGAAATAAAGTCAGTTACAGGAGAGAGCACAAAAAGATGCAACAGCACACAGGATTTCAATTATGTGTGCGACTGGTGGATGATTAATGAATGCTCAAGGGAGGCAATAGGTGTTCAGATAATAAGAAAAGGTGCATGAGCAGAAAATCATACATCTGACCTGCTTTCTCTCTCCCAGAATTGACATCCACACAGGCCAAAACTTCCTACAAGAGGAGAGAAAGTGTGTGTCAGATCTGTTTATTTGAGACACACACACACACATACACACACATGGTTTAAAATACTGGTTACTAACAATCAGGAATACATTTTTAAATTTAATACCATTTAGAAACACTTACTCCTGCACTCCCAGAGAGTTGAGGAGCGACTGGTCTGGCTGTTTGTTGAGTCTTATGATGCGCTCCCAGTACTGGGCCTCCTCCTGCTCCTTCTGCAGGCTGTACAGGGTAAAGAGAGGAGGGTAGAGTCGTGGGAGCAGCAGAGGGAGCAGCAGAGAGGAGCAGCTCACAGCCACAACGCTGTGAGGTGGAGGAGGATGAGGAATGAAAGAGAGGTGAAGGTTTTACATAGAATGCAACTTGTCTTTTTCAGGAGCAGATTAGAAATTAACAAACTGATAAAGAACTTCATTTAATGAGTGATCCATCAGACCGAGTAAGATAACGTAAGATAAGATATACTTTTATTGTCTTCATTGGGAAGTTTTCGATTCTGTCCAGCTACGGTCAACATAAAAAACATACATACACAAATGCAGACATCACCGCATACACATCTACATCTGAGAGACTTGTTTGCATTACACCTGGATTACAGTGTTTGCATTACACCTGTCCTGGGCGTTCCTGCTGTACACCCACCACTGCAACCCCCAGCATAGAGAGAACTCTACTGTGAAGTTTGCTGTTGACACCACCATCATTGGCCGGATTTCCAACAATGATGAGTTTTCATATCAGGAGGAAATCAACCATCTTGCAGAATGGTGCACAGAAAACAACTTACTGCTCAATGTCAGCAAAACCAAAGAGC
>JAQNCA010000005.1:16189233-16205639 GCA_029783725.1 Acanthurus tractus
AGCTTTTGAGTGTGTGTGTGTGTGTGTCTGTACCTGCGTGTGCACAAGTGCGTCATTGAACAGTATGAACCAGTGGTTGGAGAACCGCCCGGCGTTTTGCAGAGTCAGAGATCTGTTGCTGCTTTCACACACCACACGACGCCGTGGGAGACGCAGAGCCTCCTGATGAACAAACACACCACATTTCTTCATTAAAAACAAAACTGTTGAAAAAACCTGAGTATTACTCAGAAATCCTGCCCAAAGTTTCCAGTAATGTAGATGACATTAGTGGAAAAGCTTAATGTTGAAGAAAATGCAGTTAGACAAATGACTCCTCTCAAGGTGAATAATACTTGATTTTATTATAAACATTGTGAATTATCCCTAAATACTCAGTTAAATTTCATAAGCACTCTTGCACAAGTGATTTCAGACAGAAATTACTTTCAAAAACATTCTCTCTTTGTTTTCTGTTTTTTGTTATTGTTGCAAAGTAAATTTCTTAATGTTTTCTCACCTAAACGGCATAATTTAGGGAGAATGGTTGCAGGTTTTTAAAACTTAACATGAAGTTGTGCTCACAGTAGTTTTTCCAGAGTGGGACTTCCAGAAGAGGAGGGTGGTTTCAGCCTCCTTTTTCCTCCTCAGCAGGCTCAAAGACAGGGACTCAAACTGACTACAACCCTGATGCAGGGACTGGTACTCTGTAGTTAACTTAGGGAGAGAAGGACAAAGTGAGAGAGCTTTAATGTCTTTCTTGTCACTTTTAGAGCACACAGAAGAAGGTAGCTCTAACAAAAGAATGACTTCAATAACAGATCACAGTTAAAAATAGCAAGTCTAGCAGCCTAACTGACATCATCTGGCCATTTAAATTCTTAGGGAGTGAGAAAGAAACAGTGAAAGAACTTTTTTCTATGCAGTAAAAATGTGCAGAAAGTGCAAATATTTACCAAGAATGCAATTCTCTACATGTATCATAATCAATACAATGACAGTAATGAGTTACACAATATCCAAAGTTACTCAACCATGGGAAATAAAGAAGTTTGGAAATAGAGAAAGTGAAACAGAGAAGAAAAAGAAGGAGCATTTGAATAAAAAGGGCAGAGAGAAAGAAAAAGCAGGAAGGGAGAATGGAAAGTTTCATCCTCACCACTTCGTAACAGGATGCCAGTTTGAGCAGGACTCGGCTGTACTGGTGGAGCTGCTGCAGAGGCCAGTAGAGCAATGAAACCAGATCAGCATCACAGGTGACAGGCTTGTCTGACACACGCAGCTGAGCGAGCACCGTCTGCTGCGAGCCTGAACACTCACTGGACACAGACAAGCACAAAACCAATATAAGACTTTGGGACAAACTATCCTCAGTATTTAACATTTGAGAACGTGTCTGAATGTTTTTTGCTCCAGAGGAAGTGGTCTTTTTTGAGCTAATGGTTTGTTAAGGGTAAAATTGAGGAAGAACTTATTTAACGTGATCATCACCTTATGTGGTGAAGTTTTTCTTGTTAACAATAAAGGTTGTGAAAAATCACTGTGACTGAAGTTCATTGCACTTGCATGGGTCATGTTTTTTTGCAGAGCTAAGTTAAGCAAACAGCACTCCTCAAGCAAACACAAAATGAAAAAAAGAGCTTACAGCGAGAGTTTATAGAGTGACTGGATTCCACCCATCACCTGGAAGTCACCTACTGAGGAACAATATCTGGACGGATAAAGACACAGAGGGAAGGAAGACTATTATTTAAGTTTTCTCTTTCATTAAGAACTGGTAAGTCCTTGGTAAAAACAACTTGCAAAATCTGTCTCACAATGGCTGTATCCTTACTATTTCTGAAATGCTGAAAGTCATTTTGGCTTATCTGCTGTCAGCACAAACTTTATTATCTTTTGTTCTATTTGCTCTGGAAAAACAGTGTCACCTTCTGAGTCTCAAACCCAGGCCACTCCAAACTCTTTCTTACATGGAGTAAGAGCAGAAACTGCATGGACAGTAAAACTCAGCTATTCCATCTTCAGGACAAGATTGAGAACCAATCCAAACTAAACAAATAAATCATGCGATGTCTTTTGATACATAATTCTTTCCGATGTAGTTTTATCCTTGAGACAAATAATTTACACTTAATCAAACTTTACTGTGTTTTTCTCATTTTAAAAGCTCAAGTAAAATGATTAGAGGCACAGGATTTTCATTGGGACGTGTTTTGTATTGTTCACTGCAAAAACTCAGTATCTTGTCAAGTGTTTTTCACCCAATTTCTAGTCCTGAAGAACGATAAATAAAAAAAAGAGAGTGACACTGGGAGTAAAACACAAACTTAAACAAGTAAAAATCAGCTAACTGAGGAAGACTTACAAACAAAAATTCTATTTTTACCAGATAAAATATGAGGATGCCTGTATTGGTAAGTAAAGTATGGATTCGTTGTGTGCTGAAACAAAAAGATGGACCTTACTCCTTATAAATATCCATAAAGTGCTCAGTGTGCATCAGCAAGGGAAGACAACTGACATCATGACCCTGCACATCATGCAGGAAGTAGGTGAGTGATGCCGAGTGGCGACCAATCACGTAACTCAGATGAACAAAACTCTCACAGAGGGAGAAGAAAAGATGAGTACATGGGTCACCTAATGACGGAGACACACTCTCTGTGGAGGAGAGTAAACACATACACAAGAACACAGATGCATTAAATTGATGTATTGCCAATAAGATGTTCTAATCATGTATTATTTCTAATAGTTTACAACTGCCCTCAACTCATGTGTTGTTATTTACATTTGAGAGAAACATATTCAAAATTACCAATACTGAGAGAGCCTGAGGTACAACACAGTTATATCAAAGCAATTGGCAAACACATAAGCAGCCAGTTCAGAGAGTGTCTCACCTCTGTTACGCAGCGGTGTGAGGAGGAGCTTCCTGACGCTGCTCAGCCAGCAGTAGAACTCTCTCTCTCTGGATGCGAGCTCATGGATAGCTGAGATGAAACCCATGACGTTCTGGTCGGCCAACACCGCACAGCTGTGACCCCCACTACGCACACTGCTAATGTAACCCATCTGGACACAGAATCACACACACAAAAGAAGCAAGTGTTAGTCATACATTAAAGGCATTTTGAAGCTTTCTTACATTTCAGTGTTTTGTTTAATGTTTGTCCAGCCAGCTGTAACTTACTGCTGTCACAAAACCACAGTTAGGACTGTATATATATTTTTTTGTGAATGAGAAACAAACCCCCCAAAAGGGGTCTTTGGACCTCCTGTGTAACAAAACAATTGACTGTGATAAGTTTGGTCATGGTTTTCTTTTCAGATAGCAAACATGGGCCAAAGTCCTACCAAATGGAGGTACGTGGTCTATTTTAGACCAGTTAATGGGTCCTAGAAAAAGTTTGTTCCTGTTTTAACCATACTGACCTAGTAGCAATGTAAAAAAAATACATTCCAGTGTTGCAGTGAAAAAAGTCCTCCACCTCTTCCAGTTAGCCCTGTCGAGGGAAAACCACAAACCTCCATGCAGACGGGCAGCAGGGTGGGTCTGACTGTGTAACTCTCCGCTCTGTTGGGTGACCTCTGGCATGACCTTTGACTCTGGTGTGACCTCTCGCTCATTGGCTCTTGTTGTTGGCCGCAGTACAGCAGGACTGGTTGAACACAGTCTCCATCAGCCAGTAGGAGGGAGTGGCTCTGGCCGGCGGACACGTCCCAAACACGAAGACCCTCAGACAGCTACAAAAGCCAACCGGGACAAATAGTAGAAGATGTTGCTCGTGTAACTACAACATGATTTATGGCTTTATGCATATATCACTATGTTTTACAGTACAATTTTCACCTACCTAATAACTATGCTGGTATCTTTATCTTTTTCTGTCATACACGTCTTTGTAATATGTTGTCAGTATAAAGCATTAATGTATCAATTAAGTGACTGACTGATTGTATTAATGACACAAATAAAGTCAGTGAATTTTCACCAATCATGTGAAAACAATTTAAATAAGTTGGGCAAGAATGACTGTATGAATGAACCTTTGCCTGTTGAGGTACAGTGACAGGACTATTGACGTGACCAAGTTGTCCACACATGTTGCTGCCCCATGAGTACACCTGCAAAGCATAGGATAAGTTAGTTCATGTGTGTGTGCTCTTGTACTAAGTTTGGTCCAATTTGACTTTTAGTGATGATAGTTTCTTCAGTTTTTACATCCTTAAAGTTTAATGTAGCTTTTGTAAAAGGAAGCCTTATAAATGAGCTACATTTCTGTGTCATCATGTACCAAAGCTTTGATTCAATGGCACCACTTAACAACCATTATGAATAAGAATCTACAAAAGACTACAAGTGCTGCATTATGGACAAAGTTAAGATAACGTTAGGAAGGTAAGGAGTGTGTGTGTGCTATGTGCAGTGTGTGTGTTACCTGGCAGTGAGCAGTAAGAGCCAGAGAATGGTGTGACCCTGCGGCGACTTTAACCACCTCCTCACCTGTTAAATGCTTGATACACAGAGGCTGGAGTCTGAACAACCACAAACACACACACAAACACACACACATGCTTATGTGTAAGAAAATATTTATACAAGAAGGGATAAATTATAAGTGTGAGTCTGTTTGTGTGTTCAGACCTGGCTAGCTGATCTCCATGGCCCAGTTGTCCCTCAGACCCGCGGCCCCAGCTCCATACTTCTGTGTCCAGAGATGGCAGCCCGTCTCCAGCCTCCTCCAGAGCTGCAGCCTGGGTCCAACTACCAGAAGATGGTCCGCCGGCACAAGGCCGCCGTTGCCGCGGAGACCCTGAAAGGAAAACACATGATCGAATGGAAAAGTCCTTTTAAAATGTCATTTCAACCAAATGAACCATCACCTCCTAGTTAGTTTTGATCCGTCATAAGTAATAACAGCCACTTCAAAGAGAGAATGGAGACAATGTGTCTCATCCTGCAACGTGATGAAGGACACTGCAGATATAATCAGACAAAGCCTATACACAAGTGTCAAACGTGAGTATGCATTAAGCCTGTAGCTTTTCTAAGCTGTTTTCTTTCCATAAACAACTGCACTGAGTTCACATAACAATTTTCTCCTCTGCCTAAACTGTACACATGGGCAAAAACGTGCACTGAACAGGTTTCGTATGAACACACCCTAATGACTACTTTTATCCCTAAAACAACCAGCAAAGAGCTGAGTGAACCTTGGAGGGTGAAGGTGAAGTACGTACAGAGCATGAAATCACAGCAACAATGATGAAGGAAAACAGGGAGAAGTAAAAGAAAAAGCACTAAAGCTTTCTCCAAAAAAAGACTATGTACTGTACGTGATATGAGTAGTGTGTTATATTTTATAAACCCTTCTGTTCAACCCCACACTTTTAGAAAGTACATAAATGATGACTGCTGGTCACTGCCGGAAAAAAAAAAAACGACTTAGATTTGTGTGACCACAAAGCATGAAGATGTCTGCTGGATGGGTCTCAAATCTGTGTTGACTCATAAAAGACTTTCATTCTATATCATGAAACTCAGGAAAAACCACAAAATGAGAAGTTGGTCTGTGACTAAAGGACTTGCTGATTTCTTATTAGTAATCATTTTCATTTTCTCTTGGTAACTTGTTAATTGCTATTGCAATAAATGTACATAAAAGTTGTCCCTGTCTAAAAATGTGTTTCTGTTGAAGATAATTTTTTACTCTACTTCTTTTTTTTAGCCAGTGCTGTACTCAGGTGTAAACATTAACTGCATTCATAACATTTCAGTTTTGCTCTTCCTACCATTACGGCTTTTTTCTGCTTTGCTTTTTTCACATTGCTGTGACTTGCCGCTCTGTGGCTTCTGCCTCACATAGTTTAGCATTTACGGAAATTCACATACTTGTCTTACTACAGACGGATACATGGCAGGAGAGATACCAATATCACATGTGTAAGTTAATATGAAGCCGGAGCCAGCACACAGTTAGCTTAGCACAAACTTTTACATACCTCTACCAGCATTTCTGAAGGTCACTAAAGCATGCTAAAGACCTCATGGCTAATCAACATATTGTATCTTATTTGTTTATTTCAAACAAAATAGAAATGTAAAAACTTAGACATTCTCAAGAAATTGCAGCTTCCTCAAGTGTCTTTACGAAAAGCGAATCACTATACTCTTCATACCACGGCTGGGTGTTCCAGGGAAGGAGCGTCTCCTGTTTTTTGCTACTTTCCCTCTCTGGTTTATGTTTGTAAGGCTGGAGCTCTTCTTCCCTTGAAGCGCTTTCTTCTCTGCCTCAAGACAAAACCGAACGTCTTCCAGACACACAGGGGAGGAGGAATAAGCCATGGTAACTCCACTGTTACTGTAGGGGAGATAGCAAAAATTGGGGAAGCAAATAAGCTGCAGGTGCAAATCACCTTGGAATTTGATTATTCCAGCATTGTTCATTTGTACACATCTGAGGCTTTTTTGTTTATTTTTTTTTAAATAGAAAATCAGAGCCTTAAATATTCCACATTTTTTAAAGTTAAAGTTAAGCTTAACCGTTTGGTTAAACATCAAGTTCAAGTGGAATGTCCTGAATAATGAATCCCTGCAGACTAAACCTTCTCTTACTGGTTGGTTTGACTCTTAACTTTGGAGTCCTCATTGTAACTGGAAGTCAACAAATCGGTGGAGGGAGTTGAGGAAACACAGCTGTCATCTGAAAAGAACAACAACAGAAGGACAAGAAGAAAACATTATAGATATAAGAAGAAAGAAAAACTACATGCCTGAGCATAGAGTAAACTGTTTTGCTGCCATAGTGATTAGATTTTATTGGTATCCACCATGAGAAGCGGGTAATTACTAGTTTTCAGTATAGCCCCCTTGAAATTAACTGGGAACTTAATGACCTACCTGAAGTATAACTACTCAGGGAATCAGTATCTCCAGGCCCAGAGGACTGGTGCGTCTCCAGTGAATGATTAGAGAGTTTCTGAAGGAGTTTCTGAAGCTCCGTTTCATCAGTTAGAGAAGAGTTCTTCTTGGATCTCCAGCCTGAAAGCTGGTTGGACTTAGGGCTGCCATCTACCTGAGTAGGAGGGTCAGTGTGCCCATCAAGCTCAAACTTGGTGCCAACAAGGGGACTCCTCCTGAAGTAATGCATTGAAGGGGAGGGAAAATAGAAAAAACTGAAGAAGACAAAAATTTAATGGAATAACATAAAAACTAAGGAGTAAGAGAGAGAATTTTAACTTATGTAATGCTTACTGTTTAGTGTTAGTTTTGCCACCTTCAGAAAATGGACATGAAGCACCAACAGAACCAGTGCTGCTGCCAGCTGACCTTCCTATAAGCTGGAGCTTTCGTCTGAGACCTCCTCTTCCAGGAGAAGTCTGGTAATGCAGAGCAAAGAGGGCATCAACAAGTGCCAAAAAAGCTGAACCTTTTAAACCAGCGGAGGTACTTGCACAAAAGACAGGCATGATATACAGATATTGCTGAAAAATCTCTATAAATCAAGGATCTGTGATACCAGACTAGAGCCATGTAAAGTTAACCCAAAACATTATTATAACATCTACACTCTTTCTTTAACATCTCCTAAGAAAAAAATTACCTTGTCTGTCATGGCTTCTGTCAGCTCCACTCCAAGTGGACAGTAGTGACCACCATCAACTGCAAAGGACTCCTCCCCATCTGTTACTGAGTAGTGAGGTGACTGGCCCCGCTCTCTCTTTTGAGAAGGAGCCTGGGTAATGTAGTTCTGTGGAGGCAAACTGCGAACCAAGGCCAAGCTGTGGTAGGCACCACACACCACCTGTGGGAAATAATAGAGCTGGTATTGCTAGACACATAGCATGATACTTTTTGTTTAAATATATAAAAGTGAAAGTGACATTATTGGGATGAAAAACTACCTGAATTACATGTCTGCCTGCCAAGTGCTCCACCTATGTCAGAGGAGAAAAATACAGGAGTAAGCTCACTGAAAAAAAATAAACTGCCCAAACATGAAGCATTCAACATTTCGCTGAGTTTCAATATCCACCATAAGACTGGGAAAATAGCTTTCCATCTGATTTGTTGAAATTTGACTGAATCATAAATGCTGAACTTCATTTGAGCCTTACACAAACTTACCTTCTGAGGTCTCCAAACAGGGAATGAGCTGGTGACCAGGCCAAGCTGGCAGCCGCTACCCCACGCCCACAGCTCATGCTGGGCTGACAGAGCCAAGCTGTGCTCCCGTCCAAGGGCCAGATCCACAATCCGCACCACTGCTGGAGGAACCACATCATTGTCCACCACAGTGACCGGGCATGGCTCTGAAACTGACAAAGGATATTAAAGCTAGTTTATGTTTCTTTCACATGCATTAACTGGCTCATACATAATCGGAAAAAATAATAGACAGAACAAGAAAAATTTTGAGACAAATATATGGAAGATGGAAAAGAGGAAGAACCTTTCTCAGCAATGAATTAGAGGAATGAAGAAACTGAGGAAGGCACACAGGAGGCACAAAGAAGAATAATGAAGGCAAACCTTGAGTAGGAAGGACATATAGACAGGGGAAGGAGAAAAGAAGGAATAAAGGAAGGAAGGGGTGAGGTGTGGACCAACCTGTGATATTTGCGGCTGTGCCTCTCTCAGTCAGCCCACACTGTCCTGCAGTGTTCTCCCCCCACATGTAGATAGTACCCTGCTCATTCAGAGCTCCACAGTGAAAGCCACCAGCAGCCACACGAACCACCATCCTGCCTAGAAGAGAGTCTTCCAGCAGAGGAGCAGACACGGGTACACTCAAGTCCCTCCACAACAGCTCACCAAATGAATACACCAGACCACCTGCAAGATGATAACAACTGAATAATGTCTTATTGTAACATGAAAGTCTGAGCTAAAGGATTCAAAGATGTATGGTTAGTACTGCAACGTTAAATTATCCTGCATAACTTGTACATGCACATAAATTAAGAACTTTTATCTGCAGTTTCTCATATATAATTCTCTAAAACTGATATGCACATATGCTTTGTTAGAAGCCTAGAACATGAAATTTGTACTAATTGATCATTGCTATTTTTTTTGTTTGTGTTTAGAGATTAGTTTAAACTTTTAAAACCCTTATATGAATACCAGGATATTAAAATTTTATATTATGAACTGAACTGCTGTTCTTCACAACCCCACCTTACCATGGTCGCACTCACCCTGTGTCAACAGGAGTCCATGGTGTTCTCCCAGGGCAGCTTGCAGAACAGGCTTGGACAAGAGCACTCTCTGTGGACTGAGCTGTGCATTGGGGCATGCTGACTGCCAGATGTGGAGCAGTCCTCGCTCTGGGGGTGTGGGAGCCTGCTTATCTGCAGGGCTGCAAATATAATACTATTATAGTTGGCCTTGAATTGAAATACCAGAATGAAATTTTGAATCTGGCAATATTCTAATACTGAAGCTAGTGCGATTTAGTGACAGAAACATGACTTCTCTAAAAGTTAGATTGAATTCCATTACATTCATCAGTCAACCAATAATTGCTTGTTGAGCACCCTGCAGGCCCTGACATGCAGCTATGTTTCAAAGGGAGGAGTACAACATCTGCAAATGACTGAACTGTGTACATAAAACTCATAGAGCCGGAGGCATATATACTGCAGAACTGCAAAGCAGAGCCGCAACTTTAGCCAGAAACATTTTGACTTGGGACGTTAATTGCTGCAGCCCAGTGTGGATTTACCTCTGATGAAACAAGTTGATGACATATCCAGAAAATAAGTTTAATTAAAATTCAGTGCATATTTTAACATAAGCATGAAAAGCAGACTGTGTTAACCAACTTTAATTAGTTATCCATTGGACTGTACTAATGGCATAATCAGTGGTCAATCTAATCTCACATATAGACTGGATCACATCTAAAGAAAACAGGACTTCAGTGGCATCTTGCTTAGGAATTTAACATGTTTCCACTGGTGCTTTATGGGAAGTAGAGACACCTCAAAGGTGTGTTTTTGTGTGTAAGCATTTACCTCTCCTCTCTGTTCTCCATCAATTAAGACTTTCCACTCCATAGGACAGCGAAGGCATCTTTAGTAACATATTCCCAAACTTCAAACAAATTAGTTTGCAGGAACAAAGAGAATCGTCTGTCCTGGTTTGATGCCTCTTTGATCCATCTGGCTTTGAATGCTTATTCTTTGCAAAACACCTGTATGTAAAAAATGAACTTATTAAATAAAACAACTTGTTTTTTTCACTCCAGTATAATCAAAAGCAGCAAGCTCAACAAAGAATATGCTGTCCTCAGTCAGTTAAGATGATTAAGATGAACCTCTTTCCAAGTGCAACAATTAACTTTCATTTCATAACTTTCATTTCATGCTTCCTAATTTTCTAGGTTCATCTGCTTTGTAATGTCTCCAGCAGAGGTAGGAGTGGTTTCTTCTAAATTTTACACTTACAATCTGTGATGGTGCTGCTGGCATCACGTCAACTCAATACTCTGCAAAACCATCAAAGAATGAATTGTTGGAACATTTCAGCCTTATATCATCTTAACAACTGTTTCTTTGCCTAAAACATGGCACCATTTTATTATTATTATTATTACAACTTACTCATTGTAAGTGTAAGTTAGTCCTGAGGAAAAAAATGTAAGAGCACTGTGTTACAACTAAGTCACTCATAATTTACAATGATGATAAAAACTAATTCTCTTCACTTTCTTCACAGAATAAGACAACACTGTTTCACACCATGTCAGTGCTTGACTGAGGGGAAAAAATGCATAAGAAAAAAAATAGGCTGTTTCAGGGAACTCAAACCATTCTGGGAACTCAACAACTGTACTACTTCTTAGCTTTTGCAATAACTCATTCATTTACTTTTTATTGGTGCTTCTGTGTTTAACTGTAACTGATACACACTGTATTACATATTGTAAATTGACATTAGCTTTGAAAAGTTTCAGAAATTCAAACCGATTTTTGTCATTTAGCCCTTTTGTCCTGTTCTGGTTTTAATTGCTGAAAACCTTGCAGACAAAAAAATTCAATGACAATGTAAGAAACAGTCTCCTGTCAATATTGATACGTATTTTGACGTTTGGATCCAGAATCAAGTGAAGTGTGGATATACTCCACCTGTCTTCATCCACCCACCATCTTCCCACTCTCATGGATAGATTAATAGATCTGTATAGTTATGTTTACATTTCTTCATGATAGAATAGATAAAGAGCATCACAGGTGCACTTCTATGTTTCTCCATCTATCTAGCATTGATCATATATTTATATTAATGTCTCTATTTTCCATCCATCTTAAACAGGGAGATGTACAATAACTTTACAGTAACGCAGCGTTAAAAGCCATGGACGTGCAGTGACCACAGATTAGCTTACAGCGGCAAATGTGTCACGTTTGTACGTCGACGACAGCTGTATCTGTTTTTAATGCCTAGTGTGCATTTTTCGTTTATCGCATTTTATTTCTGCCTCAAATAAAGCCACAAGGTCATGCGTATTTGCAATTTAAGAGAGGATAAAAGCTACAAACTGAAGTTGGCTAGCTTAATGCTACAACTGCTAAAGAAGCTATTTAAACTTACCAATTGCCACTTTGAACGTCGCGGGGACTTGAGGAGCGGCGACCCTAATGAGTCCAGATAACTGTGTGTAGCTGTCAAGGAAGCAACACTGACCTTTGACTTTTTTATATAATCAAATCAGTGCACTGCAATGAAAGCAGAAGTTGTCTCTGACAGTTCTGTGTTGTTTTTGAGGGGCGAGCCTTCTCCGACGGCAGCCGGGCAGGGACAAACACTACGGCGCTGTCACCTGTTGCTGCTGCTACTGCAGCCGCAGGGTGTGTAAGGGAAAGAGCTGAAACTGTGTTAACAGGGCTCAAATTTGCCTGCCAGAGTATCATTTTGAAATAACAACTATTATCATATATATATGTTTTTTTTCTTTAATTGTAAATTTAGCAAATTTTGGCAGCATGAAACTGTGGTTGCCAATCTAGCTGAAACCAGCACAATAATTTGATCAAAGAAAGTTAATAGATAAAAAATAAATTTTCATCAAAGTATCGGATTGCTCAGATATACAGTTTTGTTTGTTTGTTTGTTTGTTTGTTTGTTATATTTCAGTGCAACTGTCAATGTTACCAAACTGGTTAAAGTGAGAACTGAATGTTTTACTCTAATAATCTTATCTTGTACAATCGAGCTTCTCACAAGTAAAAGTAGCAATAGCATACTGTAGCAATATTTCATAAGAAACAAAGAACATAGAAAAAGTAAAAAGAAAGGAAGAGTACAGTTTTATTTGGGCATCAGAACTTTGTTTTTTTACTTTCCCCTCTTATTTAATATCTCACAACCACTCAGATTTTTGTTGTGGCCCTCTGGAGTGACTCAACCGCTGTTCACACATTTATATATTAGTAACAACAATCTTTGTCAAAAATCATATCATATCGAAACAAAATCCTTTCAGTCTGGGCCAATATGGGGATAATTTTCCAAGAAACTGAACTTTTACTCTGATATCCCGCTTTAAGTGTGTTTTACAGATAATATTTGTTTACCTGAATTGATTTTTAAAGATAGGACTTGTGATGGAGTTAAGTAAGTTCACATCAATGTATACGTGGCCTACTTTCACTTAAGTCTGGGATCTGAATACCTTCTCCACCGCTGGTGTTAGAACAGTAGAGGTCTCTCTCCTCTGAGGCCTATACAGGCTCAGATTAACTCCCAGGTGCTTAGCTGCGTTTATACTTACCAGCGTTTGAAAAGTAGGCTGTAAGTAATCCTGTGAGTCATGTTTTGAAAAAGATCAAACATAAGGTAACACAGGGTTTTTGCAAGATAAACCTATGCATTTCTTCCACTGCTTCTAATTTTTCTCCTTTCCTTTCCTTACCCTGTCTTTCACCCATGTTCGTGATCAGCTCTTGTTTGCCGTTTTAGTGTTTTCTATATAAAAGTGTCCAGCAGGTTTTGGCTCTGACTTTTACTGCCTGCAGTAAAACATGGGGAAAAAATGAAAAAAGGGAACAAGGGTGGAGAATCCAGAGAAAGAGAGTCTAATATTGTTGCTTTCTTGGAGACGAACATGAGACATAAAAGGATCATTGCTGCAGGCATTAGCTTCTGGGGTCCCACATGTTGCATGTGCTCCTTTTTCTTGCTAATACTTAGTTTTAACCAGACTAACATCTCAATATTGTCAGATTTTGTTCTATCATGGTAAGATCTTTTGCACTCCAAACGGTATTAACAATGACGGGAAACTACACCTGCTGAGAGAGAGCAAACTAATGGTGGGGATTGAAAAAGAGGTAAATGTAATGTAACAAGTAAAGAATTTGAAATAATTTTCATCAAAAGTGGAAAAACTGGGTTAGTCCTTTAAATAAAGATCAAGCTGCAAAAAGCTTTAGATTACATGTTGTACTTGCAAACATCATGATGGTTGCATTTCATGCAAAATCTGATGTAAAAAAAATCTATTTTTAAAACAATTCCACCATTCTTCCTGTACCCTTACCACAAACACACACACACGCAAACACACATGCGCACACACAAGTTACCCTATGTCGTGACCTGAGCAAAAAGTATTCTCCCGTCCAAACCCTCATAAACTTGCTGTTGGAAACAACACAACCTGGATTTACAAGACTGCAGAGGCAGTATATGTGTTTGTGTGTGTGTGCGCGCGTGTATACATGTGTATGTGCGGGGTAGCAGCCGTACAGGGTTGCAGCCAGGCCACAGAGACACAGCAAGTCTGAAAGAGTGGGTTGATTGACCACAATGTCGTGACGAGTAGAGGAGTAGGTAACACACATGCTCACACAGAGCGCTCTGACCTTGCCCTTAAAACTTATAATGTCCACAGCTGTGTCCTTTGTATTTTACAGTAATACAGCTCACTTCGCTTGCTTTTTATATGTGTCCGAAAATCCAGGGTCACATTCACTGAGGATGTTTTTGCACATTCACCTTTTATGTTTCTCCTCATGAACATATTGCCAAGTCATAAAACCATTTCTCATAATTATAACCTAGTATCTTGTATTTAAAACATTTTAAAGCATGACTGATTTTTAAGATTAAATGTTAAGATTTTTTTGAATATTAGAAATAAATCGGATCCCTTCACATTTTTGAATTACTGAATACTCACTACAGCCACAATGATAAGCCTTATTCGTGATTTTTTAAATTGTTTTAAATTTACATAGATGACCCAGATTTTAAAATCTACACATCCAAACTTAATTAAAATTTTTGCAGAGGAAATTCCCAGAAATAAACCCAGCACAGCACATTTTCAGCCAATTGGGTCATTATGGATGTTATAAATACGAACATATCTTATCACCGGCCTGTTCTTAACAGGTGAATTCTCCTAAATTAACTTGCTTAACATGTGAAGGATCTGACCTGATGTCCTTGGTATTTGATAAACAACCACAGTCAGCTATGCATTCGTGCTTTTATCAGATTATCTGTTTTTTATTCACATGAAGTTCTTTGCCAAAAGAGGAAAAATTTAACTTTGTCTCAAAGACATCAAGGGAGGGGTTTAATTTTAACTATCTGGCACTGGAAGTACTGTGTGTTTGTGTGTATGTGTGTGTATGTGTGAGTTTGTGTGCTTGTGTGTGTGTCTGTGTGCGTGCGTGCGTGTGTGCATGTGTGTGTGTGTAGGCAGCGTATTTAAAGAACATTGAAAACATATGTCTGGAGCCTGATAAAAACATTTTAGGCAAAGGGTAATTTGGCACAATCTTTACAGGCACACAAGCACACAAGCATGCTCCTTTGGATGGAGGAAGTTTCACCTTCTGTGAAACAACATTCACATTTATCAAATATCTGAACCAGAAACACTAAAGAACTTCAATATGAATAGGTTCATCAGAGCCTTGTTCTGAAATACTTTAATAACTTTTTGGGACACTTCTTTGAGATTTTAAGGGAGAATACTAGATGTAACAGTAAACCAAGCTTCATTTGAATTCAAATTGAAAACTTAAAAATAATCTAGTAATTAATGTGCAGCTGTATGTCAGAGTGAAATGCAACACACAAGAGGTGATTGATAAGTTCATGGCTTTAGTTTGAGTTTCAGCTAAACGAGCGCATTTTTTTGCATAGTCCTCTCCTACACTCACACACTTAGCCTTGTGGTTGTGCCGCATGCAGATCGTTTCAGTAGACATTGTTATCTTGAACAACTAGACAGAAGGTGGCCTCCACAGCAATAATATCATCATCACTGTTTGGATGACAACCACTGAACTCCTTCTGTATCTGGGGTTGGAGGTAGTAGAATGAGGTGGCCAAGCCATATGAATAGGGTGTATATTGGATGTGTTTCTGAAACAGTACTGGCTTGAAATTCTCAATTACCTGAAACAACAACACAGCAAAAGTTTTTACCTTCAAATTTTCTACACAATCACTCAAAGAGTTATCTGCATATGCATGCAACAAGAGCAGTGTAGGTTTTTTTTTTTTACTCCTACCTTAGGCCACAAAATTGTCGACCACTCATTTATTTATACAAAACATCTGACATCTTCACCCACGATTAGAATATCACATGATGAAAAACATTCTGAAAATATTCTCATTATGAGCATAGAAACACAGTGAATGTGCTGCATATAGTCTGTGTATGCAGAATATACACATTGTGACAAAGGCACAGTGACAGAAATGCGTAAATCAGTAGAGTCAGGCAGCGTGAGGAAATACGTTTGAAAAGAGTAATGGAGATGACATTTAGTCATTTTAGATGCAAAAACACACCATATTACATCAACTGGACTTACATGGCACTCATTGCACTCATGGCACTTTCTGAACATGTTTCTATGTGCTTGCTCTCATAACCTAATCTTTTTGTTTATTACAGCAGCTGCTTAGAGGCAGGTTGATCACATTGTATCATCTATACTGAAATTTAAAATTAGTGATTAGAGAAGGTTTGAAGCAACAGACTTTTTCTTTCTCTTGTTACACAACACCCTTTAAAGGCATGTTATTGATACGTCATTGATTTGGCATTGTTTTGTCTCGTTCACACTACAGTGCAGGATTGGTGTTGTGAGATGTAGTCATTCTGTAGGCTGTATTTAGAAAAAAAGCTCAGTTTTTTAGGTGTGAAAGTCACTGGCTTGGTGTGGACATGACAGAAAAGAAGAGTCATAAAAAGAGACAGCGGTGACCATCTGGCTCAGGTCAAACTCCCACAGAGGGTGAGGATCGCAGTAATGTGTGTGTGTGTCCCCTGTAGTGAAAGGTGATGACCACAGCTGTGTGTTTGACCTCAAAACTGCAGGAGGGGGGGGGGGGGGGGGGGGGGGGGGGGGGGGGGGGGGGGGGGGGGGGGGGGGGGGGGGGGGGGGGG
>JAQNCA010000005.1:16207784-16222008 GCA_029783725.1 Acanthurus tractus
AATATAATATAATATAATATAATATAATATAATATAATATAATATAATATAATATTAGAGCAGTCTATTAGCAGGTAGCTCCATGTCATTCAAGACACTTACAATATCTTGAATCACAATGTTACTCACTGATGATGGCGTCCATCAGTTAGTATTTAGTATTTATATGAAACCTCTTTGCTGATACTTATTTTAAAAGTATGCTATATATATATAAATGTACCATGTGGGTCAAACTTAGTTAAAAGTGCTTAATTGATGCCATGAAGCTTATGATTACTGTTTATTATTATATTTTGGAACATCACTTGTACATACAAGCATTGCATTGTTTAATAAATGCTTTTCAATAATGTTAACGCAATTTATTTAAAGTTTTCATTTTCAGTCATGCTAGTAACACAGCTCCAGGAGAGCATTGCACAACTGTATGTCTGTGAGTCAGTCTGTTGGACTTTAGTTCAGACAAAGATATCTCAACAATCAAGAGATTATGAGATGAATTTGCTGTGAAATTCTTGGTGACATTTATGGTGCCCAGAGGACAAATTCTAACAACTTTGGCAATCCCTTCTTAGCACAACCATGAAGTTAGCATTTGTGGTTTTGACTGAAATGTCTCAACAACTGTTGAATGGATTTCCATTAATTTTTTTTTAAACATGTTTAAATCCTTCTGTGTAAATAGAGATTACTTCGATAATCCTCTGCCTTTTAATCTGGTGTCATCATCCGGATTTTTTAACTGTCCAGTTTACTTTTATATTGTGGCTAATCAGAATATGTTAGCATGACCAACACATCTGTTTAACATTAGCATATTCGTGTTGTCATTGTGAACCTATTGGCACACTAACATTAGTATTTAGCTCAAAGCACAGCCTCCCCATGCTGCTAGTATGCTTGTACATTTATTGTTTGTATGTATTCTGATATAATTCCATAATTCCATACTGTTGTGTTTTTTGCAAAGCTGAACAGTGTTTGAGATATGAAGCACATGAACACTAATTAAGGTTCATTATAATAGCTACATTTAAAGCTTCAGATGCAGCTTTCTGGAGTACAGAGCCAAAATGATAAAAACACTTCCTACTTAATATTTTTTTACCTTACTGTATGTGTGTGTTCCCAACTGTTAGTTTGCAGCCATAGTGATGTGATCGGTTAGTTTTCAGCAATCCACTGATCTGTGTCAGGAGCATAAATAAAAGTCTGACTCACACCCAGTAACCTTGACTGTGTTTTATTAATGCTATTCCATCCAACATCTTGAATTTTACTGCCTGGGTTTTTCTGGCCACACACTCTCGTATGGCATTTTTGTCCACGTAGATGAGATGTCAGTCAGTGTGAACTTCCTGCTGCCTGCCTCTGGACCAAACACACACTCTGTTGGTCCAAATAAATCCTTCTTTCATCACTGTGTGTTTGTGTGTGTGTGCGTGTGTGTACGAGTAGTCTAGTACTGTAGGCTCTCTGTGCTGCACTGACAGACACAAACCAGCTGCCTGCATTCCTCTCTCTCTCTCTCTCTCTCTCTCTCTCTCTCTCTCTCTCTCAACTTCTTAAGGTCGATCTCCCCTCCCCCCGTTTAGACCAGTGTGCCACACATACCTCTATAATACTCTATATATACCAACCCATAACTCAGACAGACACACATACAGACAAGGAAACCAAGCAGGAGGAAGCTAATGAAGAGGTGTATAGTAAATATAATAAAATAAAATTTGTCTTTTTGTATGTTGCACCTTTTAAAGCTGGCTCTTTTCAGCTTTCCATATTTATCCGTCACTCATCCTGATGTGTTGCCATGCATCCCGAGTCTTAGGTAACTGACATTCCATAATCCTCCTCAGCCAATCAAATACATTTTCCCCACTATGTTTCAACACATTAGTTTCAGTTGTCTGGTCTATTTCTGCTTCTCTCTATTGTTGTTGCCATGGCTACCTGCTCTGTGGGTGCCAGTCTCACCTTGATATCAAACCTTTGTAAAAATCAAAGTTTTGGGTCAAATTAAACCTAATACAAGTGATGTTTCCTTGCCATGACCTTTTAAGTTAACGTGCTGAACATGCAAGCAAATAGCTGTCTATTTACGCATCATGAGATCTGAGGAGTTGCACAAATTTTTTTTATGTTGGAGAAAGACAAATCTAATATGTTTACATATACCCTCATTGTTTCTCTTTTTATCAGTACATTTGGTGCGTGGCAGGAAGCATACAGTGTCTTCATCATTATTCCTTAAAACATCTGCCTGTTACAGCTGGAAATGACGCTATAAAAGCAGCGACAGTGAACCAAAACAGTAAAGCTGCAGAATGGATAACCAAAATGAACTAAAAGTAGCTGTGCAGTTCTGTCAAGCTGCAGAGTTGGAGGCAAGTTTGTCACTACAATCAACATGCACCTTTTATATTAAGGTTAATTTGTTAATACAGAAAGTTCATTATAGTAACCTTAATCTTCCACAACCAGACTTAAAGCAAAATGGGTTCAAATAAACATTTTTTGACCTTGCATTTGGTGGGACAGTGTGCAGCAGGCAGCTCAATCAAACAGTCAAGAGTTTAATACTAAATGTAAGGTCTTAGTGTTTTTATAGTAATATTAGTGGGAATATGGAAAAAAAAATCCTAAGATGTTTGTTGAATTTTCAGTGAAGTATCTGCACCAACCTTGTAGACCTTACATATTAAAAGTTTGCAAGATTAACGGTAATTCCACAGTTTTTATGAAACAATAAACATAACCTACATTTACCCAGATATAGTATTTATTGTTATTAGTCTTTTGGTAAATCACATCATCACCAAGAGGTCACTCACAATGTGATTTCCATGCTATTATGGTGATTTTTAACATAGAAGACTAATTAATGTATTTTAATTCTTGATACATTTATTGAGGATATGATTCTGGAAATGATCAGTGGTTATGTAAAGCCTATGCCATGAATGGATGAAAAGCTATAATAAAATCACTGTTTGTTAAAACATGCAGGGGTCCTACTGGGTTCATGTGAAAGCAGAATATATGACAAACCAGAACTAGAAAGTAGTCTTTACTTTTTTCAAAAGCCTATGTTCAAAAGTAAATATTACTTAAGTATGTAACCTGCACAAAAGTGTCACATATTTTAATCACAGATACAAAACTTAGAACATTACAGAAAATTGGCATGGCATAATGAACCTTTTAGGTATACTACTTAAAAACACTTAATGCTGGTCAGACCAACTTGGTAAGCCAACATGTCCTGTAAGACGTCCTCAAATGAAAAAAAACTCCTCAGACCAAACAGAACAGTTTGTGTTTTTCCACCTCCACTCCACATCTAAATAGTTGTTCAGTATTGGGTTTCACACGGTAGCTCAAATACTTTGCATGGTGGTCATGCTTCTGGCTATCCTCGAACTGATCAAGCACAGTTCAAACCTCTAAAATCTTTCTTGTTTTGTTTATTTCTCCCAGGTTTACTGTAACTCTACTTGTTGTTTGTGTAACACTTTTTTCCTCTCTCCAGCAGATGTCCAGCTACAGCAGACTGCAGCCCAAACAGTGACTGACTGTCTGGAAACCTGCTGGACTGCCCACATCTGCTTGACCACTGCAGACACTATCTACATAAATACACACACACACACAAACAAACAGCTACAGTTAAACATGATCAAGTGCGTCCAACTGACCTGTTGTGGCTACTAACTGCTGCGTTTTACACCACAGGGAGAAATGAGGAGTGTGTGTGAGTGACAGAGATCAAAGTAACTTTAAGCCAGTTAAAAACACCATCATCTTGCCTCCATTGTTGCCCAAATAATTTATTATTTCTAATTATCCTCCAGAATAATAGTCAATAATTAGTGGTCTGTGGTCTTCAACCAACAAAATCATTTTTATTTGAATAGCTAAGCTTTTAAAAAAAATTAGTAAATCCGTTTTGCCATTACAATATACCTTATGTAAATACATTACAGACATTAAAGGGCATCAGAGAGTACTTTTTATTGATCAGTAAATGTATTGTCACCTGCACTTTAAATGAGATGAAAAGTGTTTCTTAAATAAAGCTATGTCATATATTGATATTATTTTGGTAAAATTCAATTGTGTTGTTACATGTTTGATTATAGTACTGTTTTTGCAAATTAGTGTCGGAGAATTTTTTTATTTTATACAGAGCATCTTTGTCAAAAACATTATTTTAGGATACATATTATACTTTGATGTTAGTTTTAAGGTTAAAAAAATGTAAAATTTTACTGTTACACATATGAAAAGTTTGACACAATGCATATCTAATTTGTCATACAAGCACCATCTTGTAAAAGAGAGATATTTTGGGAAAGAAATTGTTATTTATGTCATGATTCCAACAACAACATAACCCATGTCTGAGTAAAGTATGCATGTTTCTGAGTTTTGTCATTTACAATTTTTCCACATTATTTGTAACTATTTTTACTGGTGGTTATGCTTTGGTCTAGTGCATACTGATTATTGTTCATAAGAATCTGTAGTTTTTTCTCCTTTAGGTGATTTTGTCATGAGAGTGCAGCAACTTGCATGCATTCAAGAAAAACAGTTTAAAAAAGCCTTGTTGGGTACTGTTATCATGTTTATGTAAAGAAATGCAGTAACATGCTTTGGCTTGAATTGTATTCATAAATTAATCAAGAATACAAAACGTGTTTTTCATTTCTACACAGAGTGGTTAAATGGTAAAATGCATTTTGCATGACATGTTTTGAAAGACAGCAAGTTAACTGAGCTGAGTTAATGGATCACTGAGCTGCTCATGCATCAGAACAGTCGAAAAAAAACATCAACCCATTCATTTATTAATTTTTGTTCCCACCCATAGTGTCTGACAATACTGGCTCTGCAGACTGTGACATTCATCGTGATTTGTCCAGTTCTCCCCAGGGAAATCAGTGTACTAACAACATCAATAGCTTTAATACCTGGGGTCCTTAATTATTACACAGCTGTTCAACAGCTGTACATACCAAGGCTCAACCCAACCATTGAAACCAGTCCAACAATTGGAAGGAGTGGCCAGCAAATTTGACATATCCTCCAAATTGTAACTGAGCTATCTCAGGCTTCCAGCTAGTCTTTGTGTGTGCACTGCTCAGCTAATATAGGTAATCATAATGCTGCAGCCTTGTGACTTAAAGTGACTCAAAAGCATGAGTCGGTTCATTTACACATGAAAGAAGACTGCTTCTTATTCGATTGTGAACACTGGATGCATGAGAGATTAAGAAGACCATAGGGGGAGAGCATGCATCGTCATGTTGATGATATGTCAATGCTGTGTTTGCTAAGTCATTTCTGCTGCCTCTGAGTGGCCGAAAACCCCAGCAGTTACTAAAAGTTTTAAGTCTTTATTTTTTTCTGGGTGTATTTAAGCTATATAACATACAGTAACTATACAATGCTCCTCCATGTCTGTTTTTGACTCTATGAATTGTTATCAGACTATTGCAAGATGACATGAGAAGGAACATATGGTTACTGACAGGCAGGTATGTATTTGGTACCAAACTGCTTTCAGAGGTCTGGATAAGCAGTGATATTTTAACTCCATTAAAAGGTAATACCACAGCAAATACTTTAGGATTGTTGAAATTTGTTAAGTGTTCTTTTTGTCACTTGATCTTATGTTAGTTTCTTTGTTAGGACCATAGCATTAGCATACTGACCAAACTTAAGTTTAGATTTTAGGTGAATGCAGTAGACCAGTATGCTAACAAAAAAAAGACATTGTCATGAAGACCTGCCTGGACATAGATCATGTAATTCCTGCTGTTTTAAAAGCAAAGAGAATAGGTGATTTGATGTGAAATCAAAAATTTAGATCAGACTCCATAATTACACCACGAGAGTAAAGATGATCACTGAATATCATTCTTTATTTATTGGTCTTTCATGATCACTGCAGAGTGCAGTTTCTTATTGTTCAGAGTAATCTTAAATGAGACAGGCAGCAGTGTAGTTAGTTGTTGGTTGGCAATGTGTTTTTTTCTAGAATATGGTTGATAACTTGCAACTGGTACATCAGTATCTCCATGCTTCTTAGTGGGTCCAATGCTGTGGGCAATTGCTTGATGTCTTGATGTTTTTTTTTTTTATTTGACCCAATGTCTGCAGACATGAAATAAAAAAGTAAAAAGAACTGAGCCTTTGGGAACAGGGTATGGCATTTTAATTTGCTTAGTTGCTGAATGAGAAAAAGTAGACCCTGTCCTCATGGACTGTCTTGGTTCAACCTACTTTTCAGTTTTTTAGTCGTATTATGTTCGACTGTTTGCGCAGGCAGCACAAAGACTCTTTATGGATAGGAATAACAGTTTGTCTGGATCAGATTCTAGATATGTTGAGCCAGAAATCAAGATTAGGTTCACTGCCCTACATTCACTCTAACATGTCTTACTTTAACAGGCCACTCTATAGCTGGAAACTAATACTACTGACTTTTCCTTTCAGTTCTGCTTCTCCTCCTGTTCTCTCTCCTTTTCTTTCTCCCCCTGCCCTCTTCGACCTTCTCTCTTCTTCCTGTCCCTTCCCCCACTTCGAACTACCCCCACACTCTTTTATCCCACTCATGGAAGAAACACACCAAATGCAAGCAGGGCCACCAGGAACCTCCTAAACCTCCCACTCTCGGTCGCCTGTGGGCAAATTGATCACTCTGTCACTCTAAATTACTGCTGCCTTGCCTGTTGTTGCTGTTTATTCCCACAATGATGCAGATCAGTTGAGGAGCTGCATCTGATTGTATGCGATGAAACCCTTTCAGCAGTAAACAGAAACAGGTACTTGTGGTGCCTGCTATGGTTGAGCATTTAAGATGCTGGAATTTGTTTGGGTTTTTTCATGGTTTGCTCACTGTGCTGCAAAGTGTTTACATGTTCTACACTCAGAGAGTGACTGTAGAGAATCTGTGAGGAGATGAAAAAAGCTCAACTTCACGGCTGCAGAGAGCATAAAACTTAACTAAGAACTTTCTGCAACTTTCAGAAAGCACCACATGTACAACAGGGTGTTACTGCTTACGTAGAATATGGAGCAAGTAGAAAAAATAAGTAATGGAATAAAGTGCTTGTTCCTGCTCTCTAATATGGCAGATTTTGTACAGATATTAAAGACTGAACTGTTAGGTTGCATTGCTAGACTGACTTTACTGTTTGTAGGGCTGATAATCACACTTAATTGCTATTTAATTTCAAGTAATAAACATGAAGTATTTAAAAGTAGTTACATCAGAGGAATTGTGTTTATGCTCTTTATTTATTTTCCACATCTTTCCTCAGAGATTTTAAAGTTTTGTGCATGCTATGCTTTTCAGTGCGCTATACTTTTTTGAAGTAATTTTTATGTGAGCGCATTTTTACTTTAAATGCTTTTTAACATGTTCAGCTGTTGTAAAAATGTTAACATTCCCTCTTAAATGGAACCATATGCTTTGTTTACATGAACCACTCAGTAAAAGTAGGGAAAACTGATATACAAGAAACAGCGATTAAAAGAATTTGACAGCTAATTAATATAATTCAAGTTTTTTCTTTTTCGTAAATGCAAGAAAAGTTCATTTTATGTGCCATCTACGATTCTTGAGTGCTCTATAAAAATACAATTATTGGCAAACCGTTTTGAATACTTTTTTTTTTTTTTTTTAGAAAAGATCATTTTTTTCTTTTTGGTTAAAATCTCTCGTGTGATGTAATTACTGTAACACATTTTCCTTCCAAAGGGAGCAAAAGCCAATCAAGATCGAATCCTGTAGGAAAACAAACGCTAGGATTGGTGGAGACGCGGCATCGGTTTCAAGGCACCCTGCGTTCTGTCTGGGGTCTTGTGAATGGAGGGGGTGCCTGGAAACCGGTGGAATCTGCACAGAGTGAGGAGAACGAGCCTCTGGACTCCCAACCGTTTAGCATGTGAACCGACGCTCCGTGTAAAGTCAAGTCAAAAACGATGGAAATGTAAGAGTTTTTTGGTTTTAAGTGTTTCGTTTTGCGCCAAAGTACCGACGCAAAAGCGTTAAACGCGCCGGATTTATTTTCGTTTGCATTACTTGATGAAAATGGGACTTTGAGCGTCATTTTCACCCGATTGGGAGCGAGAGTGGACTGCTTGGAGTCACTTACAAAGACCATCAAGAAGTCATGACACGACGGACGTTTCTTTTGGATTTTTCTTCATGAAATACGAGGAAAACACAATTGCGGCAATTTCAAGTCGAGTTACTTGGACTTAAACCCAATTGCTGTGAGAAGAAGTGCACATTTTCTTTGCTTTTTGACCGTTTTCAAGTCGCCCTACTTGGATCAAAGTTTTTCTTTCCCTCCCCCCTCCTCCTCAACTATGGCGGCGGCCAGGTCCACCACTGGCTCCGTGTTGCTGCAGATCATGTGGCTGTTGTGCGGGCTCTCTTCACTCACTTCGGCCCAGCATTACAACAGTGAAAGTGGAATATCCGTCCCAGAACACGGATTTTGCCAGCCCATCTCCATTCCGCTGTGCACCGACATCGCCTACAATCAGACCATCATGCCGAACCTCCTAGGCCACACGAACCAAGAGGACGCTGGACTAGAGGTGCACCAGTTCTACCCTCTGGTTAAAGTCCAATGCTCCGCGGATCTAAAGTTCTTCCTCTGCTCCATGTATGCGCCGGTCTGCACGGTACTTGAGCAAGCCATCCCCCCGTGTCGGTCCCTGTGTGAGCGTGCACGTCAGGGATGTGAAGCTCTGATGAATAAATTCGGGTTTCAGTGGCCGGAGCGGCTCCGCTGCGAGGCTTTCCCCGTCCACGGAGCCGGTGAGATTTGCGTCGGCCAGAACACATCCGAACCAAGCAGCCCCGCTTCATCGTCATCACCCTATGCGCCCGACCCTGTGACCCTTCCCCCAAACATAGGCCGACCCAACCCTCGTCCGCCACAGCAAAACCCGTACCACCAGTTTTCCTGCCCTCTACAACTGGAGGTGCCCTCGTACCTTGGCTACCGATTCATGGGGGTCAAAGATTGTGGGGCGCCATGTGAGCCCACCAAACCAACCGGGATCATGTATTTCCGGGAGGATGAAGTGAAATTCGGGCGGCTGTGGGTTGGAATCTGGTCCATTCTGTGCTGTGTGAGCACCTTATTTACAGTGCTCACATATTTAGTGGACATGAGACGATTTAGATATCCCGAGAGGCCCATCATCTTTTTATCTGGGTGCTATTTCATGGTGGCTGTCGCCTACGCTGCTGGATTTTTCTTGGAGGACAAAGTTGTTTGTGTTGATAAATTCAAGGATGACGGTTACAGGACTGTAGCTCAGGGGACTAAAAAGGAGGGCTGCACCATCCTCTTCATGGTGTTGTACTTTTTTGGTATGGCTAGCTCCATCTGGTGGGTGATTCTGTCCCTAACCTGGTTCCTCTCCGCGGGGATGAAATGGGGCCATGAGGCGATCGAAGCCAACTCCCAGTACTTTCACCTGGCTGCATGGGCTGTCCCGGCAATCAAAACCATCACCATCCTCGCCATGGGTCAAGTGGATGGTGATGTCCTGACCGGGGTTTGTTTTGTTGGGATCTTCAATGTGGACTCCCTCCGCGGCTTCGTCCTGGCCCCTCTTTTTGTCTACCTTTTCATCGGCACGTCCTTCCTCCTGGCTGGCTTTGTGTCCCTCTTCCGGATCCGCACCATTATGAAGCACGACGGTACCAAGACAGAGAAGCTGGAGAAGTTAATGGTGCGGATCGGTGTATTCAGTGTGCTCTACACGGTACCGGCCACCATAGTGATCGCGTGTTACTTTTATGAGCAGGCCTTCAGGGAGCACTGGGAGCGGACCTGGCACATGCACACCTGTAAGCGCTTCGCGGTACCCTGTCCGGTTCACAACTTCGCTCCCATGACCCCGGACTTCACGGTGTTCATGATCAAATACCTGATGACCATGATAGTTGGGATCACTTCGGGTTTCTGGGTCTGGTCTGGGAAGACTCTTCAGTCATGGCGGAGGTTCTACAAGCGCCTGAGCAATGGAAATCACGGAGAGACAACAGTGTAAAAGTTTGGAGGATGGAAAGGCACAAAGCCATGGAGTTTTGAAAATAATAACCATGTAAATGAGGTCAAATAACTTTCACTTTTAATACTATTTTGGACATTTTTTGCTTGGATTTTTGTGTATTCAGTATGTGACAGCAAATGAGACTTTTATGACTCACAACCACACTTTTAAATAATCGATAGAAGTTGGATGAATTTTTGATTTCTATTTTTATTTTTTGTGATCACCAGAGAACATTGCATTTGCATCCTTGGATTGTCTTTGTTTTACCCATAAATGGCCACACGTCCCTGGACTTAAATGCCAGACTGATGAAGTTAGTTTAAATATAGAACTACCTTCATATTATTGATTATATTCTTTAATATTACAATTTGAATGTACTTCCTGTCTACTCTGGTAAAAAAAATTCTCAGCACCATTACAGAATGACTGATGGGTCAAACATGTGGCTTTTTGTCCATGCTGCAGCAAATAGGTCAAAGAATTTATCCCTTCAGCAGCCACACCCTCTGACTCTGATGCCTGGATCATACATGTGTATTTGAAGTTACTCTGCTCTTAGTCAAAGACAGAAATTCTTTAATGTGTGTTGTAGACATTGCAGAGCACAATCTTGCCTGTTCTAATCTGAGGAAGAATGCATCAGCTTGAGACTCCACCATTATGTGCCAAGTGGCTGCCCATAAATCAAAACTGATATTTCTTTTTTCTACTTTATGTTTTAATTTTTCAGACTGTTGAGTGTTTGCTCCTGTAATGAATGTTCACTCCGAAGGTGAATGAAGTTATGTATTGGTTTGCACAGCTATCCTTAAGGTTGAAAGTGTTATAAATGACTGATTCACCACAGGATGACCTGGATCAAACAGTCGAGACCACACACACACATACACACACATGGGCCTCTGTACTTTGCAATGAAGACAACACAGCTCATTGTTTGTCTCTGTGTGTGGTCTCTCAACTGTTGGATCTCCCATCCAAAAGACTTTTAAGCTTTTAAGACATCCAAAGCACCATTTCAAGGATCCAGATTTAATCCGTACGGGGTGGAAATGGTTGCTCAGGATTTTAAATGTTATTTTATCCTGGATAAAGATTGCTATACGCATTCACGCCTGTATTCTATCCAATGTAACTGAATCTGCCTTATGCCCATGTAATTTCACTTTTAGTGTAAAAAGGTTTTCACAAGCAGACTGAACATTTTAGAATTTTTAATAGATCATTATTTTAGTGTCTGGGCAGTCTTATGCCAGTCTTCAAAACACAGAGAAACTGTATTTATTTTCTCTCTGTCTGGAAACAGGATTTATGTTTGATGTTCTATATTCTTGAAACACCAAGAAGGTCAGAGGTCACAACCATGTGGACAGGCCGCAGTATTCAGAAGAGGGGAAGTTTTTATCTGGGACCAAATCACTGGGGCAAAAATAGCAGATTATGATTATTTTTTCTGGTAAGGTTAAAAATCCACTTTGCTTTGTAGGCAGTTCGTGTAATTGCTTCTTTTTTGAAAAACTAATATTAAATTAGAAGAGTTAAAATACCACAACCCAGAAGTGTGTATGAGGATTGAGATTGCTCATTTATTCTCTGAAACCTGAGCAGTTTTTTTGAAATTTCAGTTTAAAATAAAAAAAAAACTTGCATTCAAGCAAGAAAACCCCACACAAAATTCAGAATGCTAATGCCCTTTCAGTGTCCACCTTTTTTTCAATAACAGTACGTTCATAGCAAAAAAAACAAAAAACAACCCAGTGATTTAGTCCTGTTGGTAATCCACTGTCATATGCAAGAGACTGGCTTTTTGAATTAGATACTAAGTGTCTTTCTCAAACCAATCAATCAATTCAAAGGGAGATTTTGTGGGAAACCCCCCAGAAAAAACATTTATCCTGTTTGAATCAGCTGCAAGGTAGCATATAAATACTAGAAATATTTTCATGGCATGTAGCTAACTTCCCTCTCTGTAGATCACATGTAACTAATGAATGGAAACACCCTGCAGCAATGAGGGGACACTCGTAATATCATGACCTTATAGACTTGGTATTCTAGTTACTTTTAATCCATAATGCTGTGTTCTCAATCCACACATACAAGGTACAAATCTCCAAAGGTACATACTGTTTAAGCAGTTAGTATACAAGAAATGTCACATTTCTCATGTGAATGTACTACATACCTCAAACCTTGATTCCATGATTTATTAGGGAAGCAGGGCAACACTCCACTACACGTGAGTCATCTCTTGTCCATCAAGTTTTTACCTAACAAGGCAAAAGTATTTTGTGTAATCGTCCTCAGGCAGTATAGATCTGCCAGTGAACAGACTGATGTGTTTGTCTTGCAGTTTTCAGAAGGAAAATGAGTTTGTGAGGGGTACTTCTTATTGGAACATATGCAACCAACCAAGTAAATACAGACTCCATTTTTTAAAAGACACATTGTATTTATGCGGATACTCATTTTTGTCTTTTTTACTTGTTTTTTTTAATGAGGTAAGTCTGTTGTATGTATACAGTTTGAATAAAAATAAGATTTGTAAAATGGTGAGCCTTTGTGGTTTGTGTTCAGAGATTGAATTGCATGTGTACTGAGCTTTACAGTAAATCTTTGAACTTAAAATCAGCCATTGACAAAACAACCCTAATCTCAGAGTAAGTGGACAGACTGAGGTCAGACTGTTTTGTCAACATATGTGTGGTATTTATTGCTTAATAATGCAGTTAAAGTCGATGCTTGCAGGAACTTTTGCAAAAAATTAACAACAGAAGTCCCCACATTCCTACACGTTATCGTTAATACCCTTTTATTGCGAGATTTAGTGCCTTTTTCACACAACTATTACTACATAATATAACTGAGGGCAATTTTGCTGCTTTAATCATGACAGAACAGGGTATTCTTTGTAAATGTGAATAAGCTTAATTTTGTCCAACTTCAACTTTAATCAAACTTGCTTATGTTGTCCATTAAAACCATCTCACTTAAACAACAGCATAAGTTTCTGAGAGTAGTGTTTAAATAAGGGTTTGTGCACAGTTACTTCTGAGGGAAAAAGTGAGTGAAATCTTTTTTCATGGTGACCAGATCAAAAAGAGACCGACCTGACTGAAGTTGCAGATCACTGATGGCCACATATAAGGATAGTTACATTACTTAGATTCTATAAATCAGTCTGTAATCAATCTGTAAAACCTTTACTAGATTACAGTGTTCTTTGTTGATTTTGCTAATACTATTATTTTCATGCTTATTGCTATAAGAAATGCTCATTTGCTGCACCATCGGCCACTGAAGTACTTTAGCTCCACAGTACCACCTGCTGATGCAAAGGTGTACTGCAGTGATGATTAACCCACGCATGTATGATTTCTAAGCATCTGTTATGCCTCAAACTTGGTTGGAATTTTGGAGGTGGTGCATCAGCCACACCTAAAATGGATTACCTACAAATGATGAACACTGATGCTGATTTACTCTGACTGACTTGACTGTGTGCAGTGGTGGAGGAAGTATTCAGCTTCTTTAAGGAAAATATTAACACCACATTAGTTTAATCTGTAACAAGTGAAAGTCCTTGAAAGTCCACGAAAGGGTCGTTTAAAAGTATTTATGGGTTATCTAGAAATGCCCTCAAAGTATCAAAAAGAAAAGTACTCAACGCAAGAAAATCCCCTCCGTAACTGTTATACTATTATATCTCATTATCATTAGGTTATTAGTACTTGTGCAATCATGGATAAGTAGGATTTTGATTAAGAGGTTAACCTGTGGACCTGCAAACAGACTGATGTTAAAAATCTGTAGAGTGAGCCTTTTAGGATGGACTGTATTTACTCTCTCAACTGGTACTGCCCTCTGGCGGCCACAGCTGTTAGTGTAGGCAGTTGTTTCACCTGCCCTGTCCATCAAAAAGACTAATGGGACAACAAATCGCAATTAAGATTAAGTAAGGAAGTGTGTTTATAACAAATTAAAATCATACATTTTTTAAAATTGTTAGACAAGAGCATAGCACACTAATGTGTTTAATCTGTAATCTTGTAGCTGTACACTTATACATATATATATATATATATATATATATATATATATATATATATATTATTTTATTTATTAT
>JAQNCA010000005.1:16222108-16248678 GCA_029783725.1 Acanthurus tractus
CAATGGCCTCAGAGGCTTCTCGGTGCTCAGCTGACCTTGCTTTGGTTCACTCCATTTTCAAAATGGGGCATCAGCCAGGATTGATTTTTGCTAAATGTGCCACTCCACAGTGTTTATACTGGACATTTGTAGCAGTTTTTTTTCTCTCCCTGAGGTTGAATTTGGGAATAATTACTCTAAAGCAGGTCCAACATTGTGCTCCTCACATGTTCCACTTCATGGTATTGTTGTATATGTATTTTTCATTTAGTGTTAGTGTGTGAAAGTAAACTAGTTTATTGACTTTACATACACTGTATGTGTTATGCAGTGTTTGATGAAATATTTCAGGTATTTGATTTTCATTCATGACTTGTCCTCTATAATGAATTTGAAGAGATTAAACATTTGTAACATTCAGTGGAGAGAACTGAAAGGTGACTGTGAGTGGCAGAGTTGAGAAATGACCCATTTTGATTAAATGCTTTGTTTTATTAAAAGTTATAGTACAGTTTTCTTTTTCCATTTTCTTACAAAACCCAATCTTAAAAAGTTGGGACACTATGTGAAATGTAAATAACAACAAAATACAATGATATAAAATATCTTTTCGGTCTTTTTTTTTTGGCAAAATACACTCATTCTGAATTTGATGCCTGTAATGCATTCTAAATAAGTTGGGACAGGGGCATGTTTACCACTTTTTAGTGTCACCTTTCCTTTGTGCTTTATAATGTGCCACACATTTTCAGTGGGAGACAGGTGTGGACTGCAGGCAGGCCAATCTGGTGCCTGCACTCTTCTACTACGAAGCCAACCTGTTGTAACATGTGCAGAATGTGGCTTGGCATTGTCTTGCTGAAATAAGCAGGGACATCATCTGGATGGCAGCATATGTTGCTCCAAACCTTTATGTACCTTTCAGCATTAATGGTGCCTTCACAAATGTGCAAGTTACCGATTCCTTGGGCACTAACACAACCCCATCACATTGCAGATGCTTTTGAACTCTGCACTGATAACAATCTGAATGGTCCTTTTTCTCTTCTGTCCATAGCACATAACGTCCATGATTTCCAAAAACAGATTGAGATGTGGACCCAGAGAAGTTGACAGTGTTTGTGGATGTTGTTGGTGCTTGGTTCTCTCTTTGTATGGTAGAGTCTTAACTTGCATTTGCAGATGCAGCGACGAACAGTGTTAACTGATAATGGTTTTCCTTAGTGTTCCTGAGTCCATGTAGCAATGTTCATGACAGAATGATGTAGGTTTTTAATGCAGTCCTGCTGAGGGATCGACGTTCAGGAGCATTCAGTTTTGGCATTCATCCTCGTCTCTTCCATGCATAGATTTCTCCGGATTCTCTGACTCATGATGAAATTATGGACTGTAGATGATGAAATCCCTAAACTCTTTGCAATTTTGCATTGAAAAACATTGTTCATAAACTGTTGGACTATTTGCTCATATAGTCGTTCAAACTGGTGAACCTTGTCCCATCCTTGCATGTAACCAATTGAGCCTTTCAGGGTGCTTCTTTTATATCCAATCATGACACCTGTTTCCAGTCAACCTGTGGAATATTCCAGGTGTTTTCTGAGCATTCCTCAACTTTATGGTCTTTTGTTGCCCCTGTCCCAACTTTTTAGAACATGTTGCAGGCTTCATATTCAGAATGAGTGTATATTTCTAAAAAAAAAAGAAAAAATAAATTAAGTTTATCAGATTAAAAATTACTTACCTTGTCTTTGTACTGTATTCAATTGAGTATAGACCAAAAAGTAATTACAAATCATTGTACTCTGTTCTTATTTACATTTTACATAGCTTCCCAATTTCTTTTGGATTTGGGTTTACTTATATTGGTCCATGATTTGCTGTAATATGTTATTTTTTTTAGCAGAGGCAGAACAAAACCTTTAGATTTATTCAGTTAGAAATTAATCTCAGCCAGTTCAGAAGTACAGTAAAAAATAATCAAAATACATTGCACCTTTTTGTAGTTTTTGCAAATTATATTAATACAAGAGGTGTGTAGATTATTTTTCTTCTGTAGTTTGTTGAATAAAAAAGCACCTCAAAACATTCATTTTTCGATCATAGAGAAGTCTTTTACAAGATTGTCTAATCTTTGGTAGGTTAAATCCATACATAAAGGGGGTTAGTACTGGTTGGCAAATGAGGAGATACACAGATAAAAGAATGCGCACTTTATCTGGTACATGTGTCGCATCAAATCTGGAATCAAGAAAGTGAAAAATGCAGCCGACAAACAAGTTTGAAACTGAGACTATCTGAGGGATGCATGTGGAGACAGCTTTTTGTTTGTTTTCTTTCCAGGAATACAGACAAATAAGCAAAATCTTTATATAAGAGACTGAAATGAGAGTGAAAGGGACAACAATAGTCATGAGGCCAAAAAACAGGTCAGATGTTTTGTGAAGTACTGACACTGAACATGTTAGTTTAATTATTAAGTGTTGGTCACAAAACACTTTGTCAATGATATTTCCACAAAATTTCACATGGATGATAAATGAAAATGAGATTAAAAAATTCACAAGTGAATACATCCATACAAGTAAAATGATCACACCTACTTTCCCTGGGCTCATTATGACATTGTAGTGTAAAGGATGACAGATAGCGACGTAACGATCGTATGCCATGGCTGCTAAACTGCAGAATTCAACAGAGGCACATGTGTAGATACAGCATATCTGCAGAAAGCACCATGGCAGCGTCACTTCATGGGTATCTGAAAACATCTGACAGAGCATAAGAGGATACAGAGATGTGCTGCCGAAGATTTCATTAACAAATAAATTACATAGGAATATGTACATTGGCTCATGCAACCTTCTATCCACATATATGACCATAATAAGAACTGTGTTGGCCACACATATGGAGAGGTACCATAACAGCATTATGCTGAAGTACAAGTATTTCAACTCTCCAATGTTGCCATAAGCTGCCAGCACAAAAGCCACAATCTCAGTCGAGTTCTCCATTTCTCTTTTGTGTAAACACAGAGTTTAGATTAATATGGTCAGTAACTGTATTGTTTATTATCCTTCAGAATGATGCCTTAGCCAATATTTAACCTTTCTAATAATCCAGCTTTAATTCTATTGTCTTAAATATTCCTGACTTTGTCTAACATTATTTTCCCAATACATAAACAAAATCGTAATGACACTGAACTGTTAATAGCAGTGTGCAGCAGCACATCAGTAGGTTACAGCATTTTGGTCAAATCAATAAAGCCAAATTAATTATTGTCACAAAGAAATTAGCTGAACAATGGATTTTAGAGCAGACACCTGTCAAAGTGTTTTTTGAAAATATATAAAACAGCTTATGATTTCCTACTTTTCCTGTGACCTGTGACAAGGTGCAACATAAAGCAAATAGGATATAAACAAAAATTAAAATTCATATCTATGTATCATTGTAAATCGGTATCTCACAGATTTGAAGGCCTCACGGTGGATGCTGCTGTTGCTGCTGCAGTCTCCAACTGGACAAGAGAAACGCCCCCACTGAATTTTATACAGAGCTTGACAAAAGGGGGGGTGGGGCTGCTCTCAGGGGCCAAACTGTTAAAAAGAGCATGAAACTTTTCTTTTTTCTCTTTTCTTTTCTTTTCTTTTCTTTTCTTTTCTTTTCTTTTCTTTTCATTACATCTTTTCTTTCTATATATCATTAAAACGTCTGTTATGATGATGCTTTCACTTTGGTTATTCATGAACTGAAGGGCTCATGGTGATGGCCGCACTCAGACCAAAAAGCCAATCGCCCATAACCCCACAACACCCCTGCAAGGGAAATTAGCTGGTCCACTGCACCACTGCTTGGGTGGACTATATAATGCTTCTCCCTCATCTATGGTCCGACAACCGGTCAGAGCCTCCTTTCCCACCAAGGAGATTCTTGACCTCAGTTCCCTTTGCAAGGATTAAGGGGGAATCTTAGCAACCACCATGCGGACCCTGTACCTCACTGTTGACCCACTGATAGGCACAAGGGTCAGGTTGCTTTGCAAGCTTGCAGTGTGAAAAACTTAACCAAAATTTTGGACCTCTTTCAATCGATCCACTTTCTGCATCATTATCCTTTTTTCAATTGTAAAGGAAAACCTTTTTAACTTTATTTGAAACAATGAATTTCAAAGATTTAGGCCTCACTTGTACTTTTTGCAGTATGACAATGTCATCCTAGCGTGCAGTAACGTGTCCTTACAATCTGTTTCTAAACAAGTGAAAATAATGTTAAATCATATGTAGACAAGAAAAACTGATTCAAAAGAGAATATAATGAGTGAAATGGTCCCAAGTATAAACACATCACAAACACATAAACATAAACAGTAAGTATACACTTTACATTACTACAATATAACTCGTCAAGTTGTCACCTCCGCAAAGTTGCACCATTTTAATTCTATTTCAGACACATGCATTATGTTTTAGCACCAAAGGGGGTCACTGTTTCATTGCATGTTGGAGCGGTCATAGATATCTGGGAATAGAAATTCTGGGAAAAAAGGTGCCAAAACTGATCAGTTAGATTAGTGATAATCATGCGCCCCTTAGTCCTAAATTATGTATTCATATTTTAAACACAGGTTCTTTTTTTTTTTTTTTTAGTTATTTTGGGGTTTTTGGAAGCTAAATGCTTGAGTAAGAAATTGTAGAATTTCCAAATGGCTGAAAATATGTGTGAACTGGATATTCTTAAAATTGTTTGGGTTCATATAATGTTTTGTAGCTTCTATTTATCCTTTTTCTCTATTGTAAAAACAATAAAGATATGTTTAAAAAACAAAACAGAATATTAAAAACTGGGTAAATCAAGTAGTTGGGAGAAAGATGAAACCAAAGTAGTCCAATAACACTTTTACTGAATAGTGCCCTTCCTGATGAGAAAACTTAACTTGATTAGTATGCATGTGAATGACTGTTTGACTTTTTAAAATTTGGTTGCACACAGACTTTAAAAGTGTGAAAGTCCGAATGTAAATAGCTGAAGACACTAACACCAAAGATGTCATGCATGCAAGATACACTGTATGGGACCAGACTTAATGAGGATGTTTTTCACTAAGAACTTTCATTAGACTAAATGTAACAAACATTCATTGTAATGAATGTATACCAGTGTCCTGAGACACTTAGGACATTGACCAACACATTTCCTCTGAGATGGACTGGTGTACACATGAGATTACCATGTCTCTGATAAGATAATAAAGACTACGTGATGTAGCTCCCTTCTGATGCAATGTCAAGGAGACACAGAAACAAAGAGTAAACATGATAATTAAGTCTAAGGGTCATTAGTCCAGCATCTCTCTGCATCTTATCCCCAGGACATCAATCTGTTGACATTATGCTCTGGGACCAACAGGCTTCATGCAGAAAAAACATGTAACTGAAGGCTGCTGATGGAGCTGAATGTAAGAGGCCCTGAAGAGCAGAATTTCTATTTTTTCTGTTCTTTTAATAATTTGTCATGACTTTTTTTTGGTATGTACATTTAAAGTTTTAAGCACCTTATATATTGCAGAGAATAGCCCTTCTGTGGCTCTTTGACCATATGGACAATTTAAAAAGGTGCATGGGTTTGTTCACCAGAAGTGAGAAAATACTTTCAGTATTAGTAAAAGATAATACAAAGTTGTTTTAACTTAAGCCTTTGCATAAAACGTGTTTTCAGTGTGAAAAGCAAGCTGTAGCTGTGCTTGCTCTATTCAAAAAGTCAGCTCAGTTTAGATAGCAGCACTCAAGGTAAATACTGGATCAACTTTGAATTGCTGAATTAATATTTGGGCTCTGTCACATTGTCAAAATACGGAAATTGTAAATAGCAAAATATCTGACCAAAATAAATCACTTCTATCATTAGATTCATTGGACACATAACTTTATCACATAAAGAACTGTCACTGACCAACCAAAACCAAAACTGAAGATTTCACAATAGATCAAGTATCAAATAAGCCATGTTGTGCCTTCTGATGATATTTGTTATTACCTTTATGGTTCACAAGTGAAGCAAAGATAGGAAAAGCTTTATTCTTATAGCACTTACAAGTAACAGACAATTTGAAACAGGAAAGATATTTATTTATATATTATGAATATCATTTAAAATAAATTTGGCATCTGTAATAGTCACACAGTACAATTTTAGTGCCATAACATCGTGTGTATGTTAGATTTATATAACACACGCGCCGAGAATTTGCATAATCACAAACAGCCAATCAGGACATGCCTACCAAATATGCATCTTGCCCGGTATAAAAGGTGGAAAAACTGTTGTCGAACATCTTTTTCTTCTCCTCCTTCCACAGATGGAGTTGTTATCTCAACAAGCTTGTCTACACCTGTCACCCTCCACCACTGCCAGCCTACGTATACTTTCTGCTTCTAGTGCCTCAAAAAGGGGCTGCAGTAAGAGCAATGTTCAGTGTTACAATGAACACAACATTTTTCCATTTTTCAGTCAAGAAATAAACTCAATAATGCAGACACTGTTTCTATATTACCTCAACCAACCAAATTTTAGCCAATATATCATCTCAGCTGGTCCAGCCCTAACGCCAGAGGCAACGACAGGAAAAGCTTCTGTTAAAAGTTGGTTTCAATTCTGCAACTTGCAAATAAACAAAAAACAGGATAAAATTTAATAATTGTAACCAGAGCAGTCTTCTACCTATCTGATGGTCACGGGTTTGATCCTGGGCTTCTACAGAAACTGAACACTACAGGCTCTATTTTCGTAGCCGTGCCAATGGGGTGTGGCCAGCGCATTTTGCAATTTTTGTGCAGTCCGGCGCAGCACGCGCCTCCGTCCCACCCAAGTGTCAAAGAGGGAGGAGAGAAAGCGTGAGTGGGTTTAACACAGCCCAGTGTAATCTTCACCAGTCAAATAAACGCCTCTCCTTGCCTTTAAAATGCGCTGCGAGAGAGGCACATTGCCAATTTCACCTCACCACCACCATGGACGAAGACAGCAGCAGCTCCAGGCGGCCACTGACACTCTGAGGGCTGTATGATAGTGAACCACTGGTATGGTCCAGACATCTGAAACGCATTTTGAGCACTCCAAAAGTACGTTCAATGACTGACCTGGCACTGCTGAAAACACGGTTAAAACACGCTGCCTTCTTATTGTTGGTGTGATGTATGAAGTTATCAACCATGTTTTAAGTGGATATCCATTGTCACCTAGCAGTCACTCATCCAGAGGGGGTCCCCCTGACAGACTGTAGGGATGACAGAATTCGCCAGGATGAATGAGTCATGAGCAGACCTGGGGAACTTAGCATACACTTGTGTCACCCGGCAATTTGAGTCACAGATCACCTCGATATTAATGGAGCGTACTCCCTTACGGTTCACATAAGTGATGGTTTGGGTATCTTGTGCGCGCAACTGCACATGTGTGCAATCGATGGCTCCCAGTACCCTGGCAATCCACATTTTGACAAGAAACCATGCTTCGTTTCCAGCTGACTGTCCAGTGTTGATGGAAAAATTATGTGCTCATTTGCATGTCGGACCAGACTGGAAGACACTGCATGCATGGCCGAACTGACAGCGGGCTGACTGATCCCCGCCACCGTGGCCACAGTGTGCTGGAAAGACCAGGTGGCGAAGATGGTCAGAGCCGCTATCACCTTTACAGCAACTTGGAGAGCGAGGCGCCCACCGGGCTGCGCAAATTAAGTGACAATTATATTAAATACAGCAGCAGACCAATCCGGGCATCATGTTTGTGATCCACCTGCATTCCTGCTCTGTCATCTCCAAATAGGAGAACCTTTGGTGATAAATTCTCTTCCAGTATCTCCTCCTCATTCTCCTTGCAATAATGTACTCCATCGTTTTAGACCACTCTAAGAATAAAGATTAAAACAGAGAAATATGAGCAATCACAGGTGAATCCTTAAGACACTGACTGACTTACATTTATTCAGCGAGCGTCTCTCTCTTTTTTCGTTTGAATTTCATGAGATGAGAGAAGCCATATATATACTCCGTATCGGATGCCGTGGCTGTTTGTGGTTGGCTGAGAGATGTGAACTGGTTAGTTTGATCACACTTCCAGCTGCCCTCAGGTTGAGTTTCCATTACGCGTGACAAACGTCTTTGATCTGACATCAGATGTGACGGGACAATTAATATAGATACAAATGTACATGCTGGTTCAGACGGTTACATTAAACAGTAGTTGCTGTGATTGCTTATTGCATTGAAATGTGCCTGACACTCTGGAAGCCTGCCTGTGAGGTTTTGGTGACGTGTGCGCACTGTGCGCCTGTCAGTCAAATTACCACTACGCCGGGCGCATTTAGTTTGCGCCGAGAATAGACCAGGTTGGAGCTGGCGAGCTTTTGGCGCACCTTCTGCGCAGTGTTTTGGCACGAAATTGTCACTGCGCCAAGCTGAATCTGTGGACACCTCCCCCTTGCACGCCGCCACACCCATTTCGGCGCAGCGCGGTCTACCAAATTGCCAAATTGTCCAGCGCACCACTGTGCGCTGGATGAAATTACCACTGTGGGGTCCGCCACCCTGCGCCACGAAATTAGAGCCCTAAGTTGCTACTGATGGCTCTGTCATCAGTGTCAGTGTGTTTGTGTCTTTTTCTGATGAGCAGGTTGCTTCTTCACATGGATGTTCCTGCACTTAGTGTATAGACTACAAAAGCATTTTTTTAAAAATGCAGTTAAGTTAACATTCTTTGAGGTATCACATTTTTCTGTTCTCTCAGATACCAGAATACTATTAATACAATAACATGAATATTACTTTCACAAATACAATTGATAATCAACTATATATTATGTTCAAAGGGTGAAAGGGCAGGGGTCATTACAATAGCTATACCTCTCCTTGAGGTACTGCATGTATTGTATGATGAAACATGGACTAATTAACAGATTAAAAAAATAAAATTATTCCCATTGTATTATTAGGGGAGGTAACAAAACTGTGGGGCTTCATTAAGTTCTGAAAGCTTATTGGACTGTGACAATGATCAGCAAAGGATAAAAGCAGATACATTGTTTGCCGGACCAGCAATGAATCATTTTAATCATTAAGTTTAATCTTTTTAATACTGCTAGAGAGGAACATAATCAAGGCCAGCACTGAAACATCTGTGAAAAACTGGCAAACAATGATCAACTATACCATTTCAAATGCATTTTCCTTATCAGGATTAAATGACACAACAGCAAAGCACAGAGCCACTCTCTTCTCATTTACCTTGTTGTGTTATAGTGTCATTTTGCTTGTAAATGGTGCTCTTATTGTTACTATCACACTTGAGGAAAAACTTCATGAACCCATGTATATTTTCCTATGTAATTTGTGCATCAACAGTCTTTATGGCACAGCAGCATTTTACCCCAAATTCCTTTTTGATCTTATGTCTAACACTTATGTTATATCTTATGCTGGTTGTTTATTGCAGGTTTTTGTAATATACTCTTATGCAGCAACTGATTTTTCTGTTCTCACCCTCATGGCCTATGACAGATATGTGGCCATATGTCGACCTCTGGAGTATCACTCTGTTATGACAAAACAAAGGGTCATATTGTTAGTGTGCATCTCCAGACTTGTACCTTTGCTCTGTCAGACTGTTGTTATGATAATGACCTCTAAACTGGAATTGTGTGGCTCCAACATTGAAAAACTTTATTGTGAGAACTGGTACATCCTTAAACTTTCCTGCAATCCAATAACAACAAATAACATTGTTGGATTTATCATCATATTTTTCTATTTTGGGCATGACCTTTTTATCCTGTGCTCATATGTGCCATTGGTAAAGTCCGCTTTAAAGTCCAGAGAGGGGAGAAAGAAGTTTATGCAGACGTGTGTGCCACATTTATTATGTTTGCTTAACGTCACTGTTGCTCTGTTTTATGATCTTATGTATGCTAGATATGGATCGAGCTCTGTACCACCGAGTGTTAAGAACTTCATGGCAATACAATTTCTCATGATTCCACCAATTCTCAACCCCATTATTTATGGACTCAAACTGACTCAAGTTCGCAACAGGTTTATAAATTTGTGTACAGACAACAGACTGATTAAATGGTCGGGCTGATACAGTGTGATACAAATGTCTTCATCTTAAAGAGGAAGAAAGATCAGATCTTTAAGTTACCATAAGTGTAATTTAAGAAAACAATGGTCTGACACAGACCTGACCTCCAATGGGAGTACATCCAACTACTTTTCCTTTCATGCTTTCAGAATGTGGCTGATGTATAGAAAAAACACTCAAGTATGAGATATGAACTCTTCAGAGTGGCGTTTATTAAACCTCATGGTCATTCTGAAGGCTGTATTTTGTGCTGCTATTGACTTGTGTTATTAACTTGTTTCTAATTTTTGTTCTAGTGGTATGATGTACAAAAAAAAGTAAACTCTATACATCAAACATTCCTTGTCCTGTTGCTTTAATCACACAGCACTTCTGCTGCTCTTGCATAACAGAGACTTTCAAACTGTCAGTAACAGTAAACTATGCCGGATAAGTGGCTTTTAGTGGGTTTAGCACAGCTGCCTGTTGTGACTCAGAATAAAATGTTTCAGAATGTAAAGCCAAACCAAAAAGCAGAAAGATGATGATTTCTTGTTCCCACTACAAGGGACCCCTTTATCAAAAGGACACAAAATCATATGACACATAATTAAAATTAGAAATATTAATTGCAACTTTAAAAAATTACTGGAGTTTATCTGGCCTCAGTGTAGAATTTAATAATAGAGGAGGATCATGGGAAGCAAATTAATTTTAGACAATCATTGTGTGTAATGTTGTCATACAAATGCTTGTTTTGCTTTTTTTTTTCTCAAAATATTGAAAGCTATATGTTATTCAACTAAAAAAGCCCTTATGCTTAAAAAAATCTTTCTATTGCTATACAAAAACATTAAAACTGTATTTTGGTAAAATTTTAAAACACACACACACATAGATACGCATTTGAGGTTCCACTGAGCTTGACCTTTGACCTTTGAAAACCAAATTTAAAGTCGGAGCACTCAAAGTTCTTGAGTACATAATGATATTGATGCTAAATTTAAAGAAATTCCCTTGAGGCAGTCATAAGATACTGCATTCATAGGAAAGAGACCCTACAGTTGTATGGATTAGCAGATGGATGAACAACCTGAACACATAAAAGCTGCAGGAAAGCATAAAGTGCAGAAAACTTGGACCCAGTTCTAGAGGGGTAAAAAGGGGGAATTTTTGTCAACTGGTGTGACCCCCACTGTCCCCTGTGTCTCTCTGATTCAGCAAACAACCCGCACTTGGGAGTGCATGCTTGCCTTCGCCAGTTAGGCTGTTCTGCACCTTCAATCAACGAGAATCCAAGCAACTAGTTGATTAACAGTTGCTTGTTAGAAGGCAAAATGGTCTGGATTCCAATTTTGGTGCCAAATTGCAGAGCTCATTCACTTACTTCCTTTTTATCTTTTTGTTGTTGCACTATCTATTGGAGAACAGGCTCAAGTTATTATTATTATGTATGTAGAAGCCATTTTTTGCCATAAGATTTTTGAAGGCTTTGACAGACCAGTGTTTACCTTCTCCCCTTCATGTTAAATGACTGTAACAGTGGCAGAGTATATAATGTCAGGCGATATGTGCCTCTATCTCGCAATGGAAACTGATGCTTGAAACTAAGGATCTCATGAAAAATACATGTGAACTTCCAGAGAGCTCCTTTTTTCATGTTTTGTTTGGTGACCTGCCTCAGTGAACATGATGATAGCAGCAGATTAGGCAGATGGCTCTTCTTGTGCTCATATAACAAGGGTTAGAAGATTATGATAATATTCTTTGCCTATAAACACAGGTGGAGCCCTCTACCTTTTGACCTTATTGCTCCTACATCAATGCTGAAGAAGGTTACAGGATGGCCGATAGCAGATACAATATTCAGCTACTCTTATGCTAATTTTCAGGACGATAGTGTCTGAGATATTGAAGGAGAGTTCTTTACCCATAATGCAGTAAAAGGCTTTGCCTGTACATACAGAACTTAAGTAACAAAGGTGTAACATTTGTTTTGTGCAAACTTTGCATTTCAATAGTTTCATTAGCTGTGAAGGAAAGCTTGGGTTGCAATGAACAGAAATTTTCCACTGCCTTTGCAAAAAGTGTGTAGCTGTAAAGGGGCCAACAATAGAGAGAGTCTCCATACAGATACCTTGGCCCTTGTATGTAGTAAGATTTCTGAGAACAAACAAATTAGCTACAAAGGATCATTGTAGGATTAGTGGAAACTCTTGTGGCAAATACAAGCACCAGTAAGGTTTTAACCACTTACATGCCATAAATATTGCCAGTATGTGTCACAAGGGGCTCTATTTTTGTAGACCAGGTGCAGCGCACAATTGACTTCTCTGTTTTAGCTCTTATGGCTTATGACATATAGATTTTTTTTCAGTGGATCAAAAATGATCAAAAATGTTGCTCATGGTATGACATCATCAATAGCATTATCAGGTTTAAACTGATTAGCATCCTCTCACAATCATACCTCACTTAGGGGAACATGATTTTACTAGTTTCATTTTTTTTCTTCATCTTTTTTTTTTTTTTTTTTGTCTTTGGCTGCCAGCCAACCACACACCTTCAGCACAGGTGAGAGAGTCTCTCATAGTCATAAATACCTAACTGAACCACGCACTGTCCAAGCACACTGGCCAACCTACAGTGGCTGACATGTTTCTGGAACAAGAAATATCTGAATCTATTCACAGCAATTCTTCAAAACACTGTTTATAACTTTGACAGGCTTGTTTTTTGTTTTTTTTTACAGGATTAATACAAAATGAGTAATGTATCCAGTGTACTGTTATTTTCACTGTCTGGCTTTAGTGCAACTGTCAACTATAGAATCACTTTTTTTTCTCTCACATTACTATGTTATTGTCTGATTCTGGTGGTAAATGTGTCTCTCATTTTAGTGATAGTTTTAGATCAAAACCTTCATGAACCTATGTACATTTATCTGTGTAACCTTTGCATAAATGGACTTTATGGAACTGCAGCCTTTTATCCTAAATTTGCTTTTGATCTGCTGTCTGATATATATGTTATATCCTACGTGGGATGCTTTTTGCAGGTCTTTGTTTTATATTCCTATGCAACAATTGACTTCTCTGTTTTAGCTCTCATGGCTTATGACAGATATGTGGCCATATGTCGACCCCTGGTCTATCACTCTGTAATGTCTTCGCGAAGGATTGCTGGGTTAGTGAGTTTGGCCTGGCTTTGTCCTCTATTATGTGAGGTTTTAGTTATAACCTTGACAGCAAGATTGACATTATGTGGCACTAAAATAGAGAAACTCTATTGTGAAAACTGGTCAATAGTTAAACTTGCTTGTGGCACAACAGCAGCAAACAATATTGTTGGATTGATTGTTATCTCCTTCTATTGTGGACATGTTCTATTCATTGTTTACTCTTATGTGTGGCTTGTCAGAATGGCTCTGAAGTCCAAAGAAGGGAAGAAAAAGTTCACACAAACGTGTGTGCCACATTTATTGTGTCTGCTCAATGTCACAGCTGCTCTGCTTTTTGACACGATGTACTCAAGATATGGATCAGAATCTGTGTCGCAGAATGTGACGAACTTCATGGCCATTCAGTTTCTCATGTTACCCCCTGTTCTCAACCCGATTATTTATGGATTGATCCTGTCTAAAATTCGAATCAGAGTGTTGACTTTATTCGTGAGGGCAGCTCAGAGTTTTGCGTCGAGACTGAAGTTTTGATTTATTTAATTAATTTACTGTCCTATCAAACACCACATGACAGTATGCAGAGAAACTAAGCAGTTCGTACTTTTAATCATGAATGTTTTATTATCAAACATGCTTGTTTCTGACATCAACCTATACAACCTAAAGTATAGTAATGTTGTACAAGTATGGTACTTGAAGGTATTACAAACTACTAAATTTGAAGGTTTCTATTGTAAGAACACAGCTTAAAAGAAAGAAATGTTAAAACCAGGCTGTAGGAATAATATCTGTATTAATCTCTGTACCCAGATCAATTTCAGTTCAGCTTAGGCTTGACTGGTGTTTGATTACTTTCTAATCAGACTAAGCACTTTCTCTACAGGTGAACGCTGACTGTTCATGAAGCACAAGCCATTCCCTGCTGTAACATCTGAATGCTATTTTGTTACCAAGAATATTGTTTTGCCTTTGTGTTCATCACTTGAGTCAATCTCTTCACATTTTTGTCCATCTACTTATGAAAAGTAATGAAAATAAATAGTTTTAATCAGGGAATCACAGCCTGTTATCATATTTTTTGTAAATAAATATGTTGATAAAAATGTAAATAAAACAACAAAATTGGAAATTTAATAATTTAATAATCTCATGTCTGTTTGAAATGTTTGTTTTTAAAAAACTTGTGTCAACATTGAATTCACTGTTTTTTCTGGCACCTGATTCTGATTTAGTTTCAGCCTTTGAAAAAAAAGTTTGCAAAACCAAGATCGATGATGGGTGAAGACGATGAGTGAAAATGTTACATGTTACAACTTGATTTTAACCAGATATGAGAATTTTTGTTAGTTTTCCTCTGTTTTTTAAACTTAAACCAATTCAATTCTCATTTCAATGTTCCATAAGCTTTTGAGGGCCATAACTGTTGTGCACAGTTATCACGGTTACAGCAAGGTAAGTGAAAAATGGCAAATTTTCATACACATGACATCCATGTCACTCTGGTTTGGAGTATTATAGCAGACTGATATTCTTCATCGTCATTTCCAGACTCCAACTCTCTGAACAAAGGTGTCTGTTTTTTACTGCAGAGTGGTGACTCATTACAAGCTGAATTGGGTTTGGCATCAAAGGAAAAGCTAAAACGCCAAATACCAGACCTATTTTGTCAGTGAACACCTAAAATAATCTTTGAGTGGTTGACTGTTGACATGAAGCTTATTCATTCCTTCCAATAATAAAACAAATGACAGCTGTCTTAAAGTAAGGTTGACATCACATTAATGACAATGTATAAGCTTTCATAACTTTTTTATAAAAATCAGTGTGCTGCCTTCATGCTTCTGTAGTTTGCCCAAGCTGTTTTGCAATCAGCTTCCTATTAGTCAAACTGCGTGTGTAAAAATAATTCAGTGTTAAGCTTTGATTATCTTATCTATTATCTTGATAATTTGATAATATTAAATATAGAGGAGCAGATTTGAATAAATAACTAGTTAGCATAACTTTACATTACCAAAATTTAAACTCCTTTGCAAATCCTTACACATGTTGGTTATATTGTCCAGAGGGCCTGTAGCATCATCAACCTCTGAGTGTATTGACTCCATTTTCTGCACTGGTCTGTAACCTCAGGGTAGTAAAACAAGGGCTGCGCAAAATACCTGAAACCTCTCACAGCATTATGCAATCCAGTAAAACACTACCATACCCCGTGGCCTTAAAAAAACTTCCACACAGTTGAGTCAATGACACACACTAATATTTGGTACATGAGCTCAGATCGGCCTGTTGTAGAAACTGAAGCACAGTCTGACCTCTGACATAACTATATGTGGTCTTTTAGTGTAAAAAGCCCATAATACTGAAAATGATGAAAAAATGTGTTTTGATCCTTGTTTGTGTAACTTATGCCTCAGAGAGATGATTTACAAACACAGTGATGAAACACAAGTGGTGTAATTACTAATCGGACGTTCATATCTTTACCACAGCTGATGAAAAAATCTGCTGTAATGGGCATCATCACTGTGACCACGGCATTAGGCCTCAATGGAAACAGCAGGCCTCAGGGAACAGAAGCAGTCACCATAGCCACCTAATTATGCTCCAGTGGTTAATGTATTCTGGTCTCACAGCATGGTCAGCCAAACAAACACCTGAATGTTTTGCACAGTTAGAGAAAGGGAGACCAGTTGACTTCAAAAGCTGTCAAAGTGCCTCACTCCAGTAATGAGTACCTCAGGGACGGATACTGTTGCAATTGTTTTGAAGGAGTTACATGGAACACATGGAATAATTATGGTCAAAGCGGTCAACAGGTCATTAGCTCCACTCTCCACTGAGAGCAATTAATAAAGCAACACCACTCTGGAGAGCAAGTCCAGGCACAAACTCACACAAACAGATTGTCTGGCAAATATAACTCACATACTAAAACCACAAATTAAACCAAATTATTGTTTGGTTTCCAGTAGAGTTCAGTTAACTCAGCTCGGGAATTTTTTATTCCTAATATCAGTCCTCATTGATATGGCTGGTTTATAAATACAGCAGCAAAAATTAAGAATGATTTGCAACATCTGAATGTGTGATCATCAATCAATCAATCAATCAATCAATCAACCAATCAATCAATCAATCAATCAATCAATCAATCAATCAATCAATCAATCAATCAAATGACCTATCAATCAATCAATCAATCAATTAATCAATAAATAAATAAATCTATTAATTAATTATTAAGACTATGCAGACTCAAAATATCCATAAAACTTTAACGCCTCCACTTCCAGCAACAGCATCTTTATTTTGAATGTACTGGGTCACTTAAATTGTAAAATAACAATGTGAACTTATCAACAAACTATTAATAATGTCTAGTTTTCCAATTACACATAAATAACCTGATCAAAGGTTGAGACATATTATTATCTCATGAATGAGTTTCTACTAGATGTGATTCCACATCAGTCATCACTTTATGCAAAACTAAACTATGCAAAACCATTAAAAAGTATGAAAAAAATTAAACTGTATTCACAGTTTGCAGTGTTTTCACACATTCATCATGATGGCATTCCCCATAACAATAGACAGATTTATTGTGCATAATAAGGCCGCGTTGTGCTTCATCACCTGTTGTGGTTAGATGTGGCCTTTAGTGTATAACTGCAGCGTAAAGACAATTTATCCATTAGATGACTGTATTTGCTGGTTTCTTAAATGTAGGAATTTAATACTTACCTTGAGAAAGAATTTTCTCTTTTCATTGGGAAAATAAAGGCTTCACTCTGGCTTTAGGAAAATATGATGGACATTTTTCAAGTTTTTTGTCATATAAAGTAAACGATTAATTGATTATTTGATTATCAGGTTAAATGATAATTAATAAAACTATTAGTTGCAGTCCTAAGTAAGTGTTGGGTGAAACGGTGGTGATTCTTGGATGGCTCAGAGCTCAACACACAGTCACTGTAATCACGTACATAAAACATAAGCCATAACACAGCATATGGAGACAGATAAGTTAACAAAAATATGAACAATTGCCTTGGTTTTCTGAGTTATGACATTGAATCATGGCGACAAATTGACCACATTCTGTCACAGTTTGACCTTTGATCTTTTGTATACAAGATGTCATCAATTCAGCATTTTATTCTATTAAGTATTCGTGTAATTTTTTGTAAATAAATCATGTATGAATTTCCTTTAATTGGGGCAAAAAATACATTTTGTGTGGTCACAGTGACCTTGAACTGTTACCATCAATAAGTTGATCCTTAGGTCCAGGTTGCTGATTTTGCCAAACCCAAACTCCTGACCCTATTCCTCAAGAGTGTTCCTGATATACTGGTACCTAAGAGTAAGGATTAATGAAAGCTCCCAGTGACTTTAAGCTTTGACCACTATCAATTCTATCAATTAACATTTGTACCAAATTCATCAAACTTTCCTGAGTTATCCAGTTTGTAAGATTGGGATGGATGGAAGGGTGCATGCAAACATTTTCCAAACAAGGGCTTACAAGCAACATCAAGTGGTGTTTTGAGTGATTTGGCTCCCCCTGCAGTTCTTCAGTGAAACATCACTGTCATAAGTACTACTCTAACAGCAAGAGGTCCAGTTCAGCGTCCGTCTTTGAGCCTTTGCAAAAACTATAGCCAATGACACAAAGCCAAGTTAATCATGACAATCCATCCAATGTATGCTGAGATGTTTTACTAGTTGAGGAAATGAATATATTTTGTTAGTGGAGTTGAGGAAAAGTTCAGTGGATGACTTGGTTCTATAATATTTGACTTGAATATCTGTAACAAGTGTCATCTTAAAATTCATCAAAATTCATCAAATACGTGTATTGCAACAGTGTTATTTTCGTTGACGAAGACTTTGACGAAAAATATTCGTCAACGAACCTTTTTCACGGACGAAAACTAAATAAAAAGTCAGATATGATGACAAAGACTGTGACGAAATATAAATGACACTTTAGTCAACGAATAAAAACCAGCATGCATTGCATATCATTCAGGGAGAATGCATATATTTTTCAGGTAGAGCAAGCCCTTATACTTACTATGTGAGATTATCTTTTGTGAAAAAGCCACGGTCATGTTTTTGACATTTAGAATAAAATAAAATACATGTGTATTAGAACCATTAAATCTGTGTCTGTATTGCATATTCAAACCTTAATACCATTCCATAACAGACTGATGGATACTTCTAATGACTGGAAATTCTGTAGAAAAATGTAGTCCATTAAAATCTGCTTATATTTGGTCTAAAATATAGACTAAACCTAGACTGAGACTAAAAGATTTTAGATGACTAAAATATCACAAAAACTAAATGGTGTGTTATTCAAAAGACTAAGACTAAATTAGAATTTGCTGTTAAAATTAACACTGGTTTGCAATTAAACCCCAGCACATTTTGATGGTGTTGCTAGATTAATAGCCCTGAATATTAGTAGACACTGTAGGACTCATCCTATTGGAGCCTTGAATAGATGTATGAAATGATTTGCCATAACATATTATGAATGGAGAAATATTTCACTGTAGATGGTAAATGAAAACTTAGACCTGTTGGTGGTGCTACAGGAAAAATCTGTAGGATTCATCAACTGGAAATAATGATTGTCTGTGCAAAATTCCATAGCAATCCATCATATATAGTTTCTGAGATACTTCAGTCTTATCTGTAGTGGTGGAAAACTGAGCAACAGACAGACCATGTTGCCTTCCCCGCAGCCATGAGACAAAAGTTTCATTAGAAACTTAAACAAGAAAAAAGTGGAAATTTCCAAATTCTCTTGGGGTGAAATGGGGTGACATCAGACCGACAAAACACAAACACTTCCAGAACCGTGGCTATTTAGTGCTATAAGTGCACAGAGTAGATGACTAAACACTGTTAACAGGCTTGTATTTATGACATGTTGAATGATGTTACATGATCAGGTTGTACAGGCAGACACAAATACTGACTTTGTTTTTTTCTTGAAATCAGAGAAACGCTTCAGTTGACAGAATGGAAAACAGCACTGTCTATTTTTACTTTAACCTCACCATGTTCATGAATATTGGACATTACCGTTACGTAGCCTTTGTGTTTTGCCTCCTGCTCTACATTTTCATAGTCTCTGCTAATCTTGTCATAATAGTGGTAATATCACGGGAGAGGACACTTCACGGGCCCATGTATACTTTCATTGCTTTTTTATGTGTCAACTCTGTGTACGGCTCCACTGGTTTCTTCCCCAGATTCCTCATTGATCTTCTGTCTGATGCTCATCTGATCTCACGTCCTGCTTGTTTCACTCAGATCTATGTTATTTACACGTATGCTTCCTTTGAACTTACCTTTCTAAGCATTATGGCATATGACCGGTATGTTGCTGTTTGTCATCCTTTACACTATCACAGAAAGATGACCCCTAAAACTGTCTATACTTTGGCATTTCTTGCTTGGGTCAGTCCAATCTGTAACCTGACAGTATCTATTAACATGGTTGTCAGACTTCCTCTATGTGGTAACAATATTCAGAGGGTTTACTGTGCCAGCTGGAATATTGTCAAAATATCATGTATTTCTAATGCTGTTCACCACGTTGTTGCTACGTTGCTGGCCATAATTATAGCCTTCCTTCCCTTTGGTTTTATTTTGTACACTTATCTAAGAATTATAATTGCTTGTTGGAAAAAGTCAGTAGAGGTCAGAGGGAAAGTATTGCAGAGCTGTCTGCCACATGTCATTTCATTTGCAATTTATTCCATCACGTCGTTTAGTGATACTGCCCTTGGCCGACAAAATCTGGATGAGATAAATCCATTTGTGGCCATAATTTTGTCAATAGAGTTTGTAATCATCCCTCCTGTCCTGAACCCTCTTGTGTATGGCCTTAAATTACCAGAGATTCAAAGACACATTGTTAAGATGTTATGTATACAACCCCAAACTAAAAAGAATCTCTGTAACAAAGTTCCTCCAGATTTAGTTTGACTTTCATGTTGTGATAGCAGACTTTATTGCACTGTTTGTGGATTAAAGTGTGTGTTGAGCAGGCAACAATGGCTTATATGAAATGATAAACACATGCTTTGTTTTCACTTGAGATGCATGTGTTATGCGAGTCACTGATTCTGAATTAAATGGCATTCCCTTCACAAACATTGTATCTCATGAATATAACTTAATATTTAAGTCTTTAGGCTCTTTATTTCTTCAATTTTTTAGGGCACGTTAACACAAACTTGAAGAAAAAAAGTGGAATGAAACTATGTAAAATGCTATCTGTGTAGATTCTCATTCATCCAGGTCATGTAGGAAACTGTTCCGGAACTGAAGAAGCTTCTTGGATGAGAAGTGAAACGTCTTCCCAACAAACCTAACACAGTCCAGTTGACTTGCTTTTTTGACTCTTCAGATATGTAAAATGCTGCTTTTATTGGTTTTGGTGAAGAATATCACTGTTACACAGCTTACTTTATCCACATATAACGCAGGTTTCCAGCTGCATCAAGAATCTAACTTTGTTCCAATATGAATTTATCAGTAACTACTTAGGACTTATGCCAACTTAAGAATTAAAAAGGTGTAAAAGCTGAGAGTCTTTCAGCTCTCAGCTGCTGAGTGTCACACAGCGGTAAGGCTTATGGTAAACTGTGATCATTTATTAAAACATATCACATAAGTAATTTTATGAATTATGATACAACATACTGCATATTAGAAAATTCAGGAGGGACTAAGCTTGATAACTACAACATAGTTATTATATTTGAGATAAACAGCAGTATGTAATAACTATATAATAGTGAATGAGAGGGCAGCTGTGGGCCTGGGATTGACACTCCTCACTGTCATGAACACATGACAATCAAGCAACAATGCCTATTCAATTGAAGTAATGCTATAATATTGAAAAGATAATTTAATCATCAATATTTTTATTTTAACAACTTATTAAATGACCATGTGTAACTGAAAGATGCCACTTGTGTTGATGAACAACCACAAACTGTGTAGTTCCTCTCAGCTCTTCAGATTTTTTAAGTGTCTTTTACAACCTGCAACTTTACTGTTTGGTTCAAACTCACCACTGTAATTTATATCATTTCATGCAGTAGGCAGCTGATCTCAGTCAAAAAAGATCTGATAAGCTCATTGTAGCTCACCGTACATGATTAAACCAAATGCTTCATGGTGGTGTGGTGGTCATGTAACTCAAACTATGTTCACTCTCCCTGCAGGACCAGTAACTGCTTTCACTCAATGCTTTACTCTCAAAATATGAGCTCAAAAATGGTGCAAGTTGGTCTGCAAATGTGCTTTTTTAAGCCTTTTTTGGAATAAAGGTTCAGTAGCCTGTGGCAACAGATAAAAACAGAGCAGTTACCAAAGTCTGTCTGCCTCATTCTCTGGAGACAACAAATGTTTATACATGTCATTCAGTTCATGTAATAACTGTTGATACTCAAGTCTGGTCCAAAGTGATGGACTGACCACACAGCCAAAAGCACATGTTGCTGCATATTGACTTGTTTTGCAAATGTAGAAAAGCTATTTTTTTCAGAATTTATTGGCATGATTGTGCTGCCATTGCAATTCCCCTTAATCAAAAAAACTATGACGACATGTCCAAAGTCAGAGAATGTATAGAATCATTAACTCCTCCCATTGCCACATTTTTGTCAGTCTACAGATTGAACCAAGAGCAAAATGCACCGGAAGATTAGTCACTGCAAGCTTAGTTATTGAAAAGACCATCTGAACTAATATGGAGGGACAAAAAAGATAGCAACACAGATTCCAACACACAAGACAAATAGGTGAAGAACCTATAAGACAGGGTCCTCACCCAACCAGAAAAGGAGGCCCTTTCGAAAATTCTGAATTTTGCAGTAATCCCAGAACAGATTCCAGTGGTTGACCTTATAACACCTCCTGAGTCAGCCATCCATGATAACAAGCTGACAGTCACAGAGGCATAACAACTCAGGTTGAAGGTAACAGCTGTGCTCTCGAATGCTAAAACACCACCTTTCCTATTGTCCAGGAAAGAAGAGCACTGACATCTGTAGAGATATGCAATGATTTCAATGATCTAACTCTTAATAAGATATGGTGATTTAATGCTAAAGAATAATAAATGATCTAACGTTTAGTAAGATACAGTGATTTAATGCTGAAGAATAACAGTGCAGAGTGTTGGGTTTTGGAGCCTGGAGGGGCAAAGATACAGGATGTGTAATGCTTTATGGTTGCAGATATGAGAACCATCGGACAACAGCGGTGGCAGACGAAGGTTACGTGGAGTCAGATATCTCGAGGATGGATGCAGAGAGGCGACAACACGAGATTACACCACAATCTTTCATTCCATATTTTGTACTTAATAGAAGACTGGGTCAGGGAGAGTCAGTCTGTCAGACTTTGTGCCCTGATGCATTCTGTTGTTGTCAGGGAAAGGAAGATCAGACCCAGAGCTCTGTATGCTTTACTCATTTACTGCTAAATAAACAGATGAACTGAGACCGAATATCTTCTCCTATTGCTTCATTAAAGAACATGCAGGATTAAAGCCCTCACATAGAAAACTTTTTGAGGATAGACTGGACTCAAAATCCAACACATCACTGCACAAAGATGAAAAAATAACCATCTTGCCTGCAGATAAAGGGAGATGCACTGTGATATTTAACAGTGATTACCAGGACAAGGTAATAAGCCTTCTCAGTGACACTGCCACCTATGAGACTCTGAAACGGGACCCCACAAACATCTACAGAATGTAATAAATCTACTTCAACAGCTGGAAAAAGATGGAGCCATTGCCACTCAATAACAGGCTATATCCACGGGAAGCAGTCCCATGCATTTATGGGCTACCCAAAATTCACAAGGAAGGTACACCCTTAGACCTATCATCAGCACCCTCAACTCAGTTACTTACGATGTGGCAAAATATTTGGCCACAATCCTAGCTCTCCTTGTTGGCAGAACTACTCACCACATCAGAAACTCACAAGACTTCGCACATAAAATTAAGGACATCATACTGGACCAGGGGAACCCATGGTTTCCTTTGATGCCTCATCACTTTTTACTAGCATTCTGACCACAGAGGCAGTCCAAGCAGTAAGAAAACGATTCTTACAGGACAGTACACTGGAGGTCAGAACAAAACTCACCACTGACCACATCTGTTGCTTACTGGATCTCCTCCTTCGTACCACCTATTTCCAGTTCAGAGACCACCACTACAGACAGAAACATTGATGCACCATGGGCTACCCTGCATCTCCCATAGTGGCTAACCTGCACATGGAAGAGGTGGAGAGAAAGGCCCTAGCCTCATTTCATGGAACAGCACGAAGCCACTGGTTTAGGTATGTGGGTGACACCTGGTTCAAAAATCTGGACACATGAAGCAGAGGCCTTCACAGACCACATCAACACAGTGGACAGCAACATCAAGTTCACTCATGAGGATGTCAAGGAAAACACCTTGGCCTTTTGGATTGTGCAGTACACTTAGAGGCAGACGGGTGTCTCAATGTTGAAGTGCACCGAAAACCCACACATACGGATCAATATCTACTCTTTGATTCCCACCATCCTCTGCAGCACAAGCTGGGTGTCATCAGAGCCCTTAACCACCGGGCTGAGAGTGTTCCTACAAGGAAGGAAGGAAAGGAAAAGGAAAAGAATGTTACAGTTTAATCTAGGAGGACCCAAATGCAGAACACGGACACAAACTAATTAGGGGGCAAAATGGGGTTTATTGTAGGAAGATGAATGTGGATGGAGGGGACAATCCAGGAGACAAGGGCAGAAGAGAGTGGGTAGATAGCAGAAAGGCAAGCTGGGTAGAACAGGTTTGGCTGCGAGTGTGGCAGAGAGGCAAGCAGGCAGGCAGGCAGGCAGACAGGCAGGCAGCAATTCTGAGACAGAGAATGGACAGGGTTAGTTTCAATCACAAACACAAGAAAATCTTCCCTTAAGCCCATAGTTTAAGTTGGCCTACAGGTTGGTCTGTACTGAGTAACTGACACAATGATCTGGCAAAGACTGGAGAGAAGAGCCGGTGTTTTTCTAACCCCTCCCCTTCTATTGTTGTTGTCTTTCTCTCCAGTAAGATAAATATCTGCTTCCTTCAACCAGTCCTAGAAGTAGCTTCTTGGATGAGAAGCGAAACTTCTTCCCAAAACTCAACAGTTGCCTTGTTTTTGACTCTCCAAATTAATCATGACCTGGATGAATGAGAATCTACACAGACACACTGTGAGCTTAGTAAGTGCAGTAAAAGTGTCGGTTGGTAAATACTGTATTTAAGATATTACAATTGCTTACATTTTTTTTATACAGATGAACAAACTCAAAAGAAAAATAAGAATTTTTGCAAGAACAAAGGCAAATATATCGGTTTCTTTGACACTGATTTTTTGTGAGTTAAATGGAAAACACCACAGTTTCCTTTTACTTTAACTTCACAATGTTTGTGGACATTGGTCTCTACCGGTATCCAGCATTTGTGTTTTGTCTCCTTCTCTACAGCTTCATCATCTCTGCTAATCTAACATTAATACTGGTGATTTCTCGAGAAAAAACCCTACATGAACCCATGTATGTTTTTATTGCTTTGTTATCTGTCAACTCTCTGTATGGCTCCACTGGCTTTTTCCCCAGATTCCTCATAGATCTTCTGTCTGATGCCCATCTGATCTCACGTCCTGCTTGTTTCACTCAGATCTATGTCATTTACACATATGCCTCTTATGAAATGACCTTTCTTGGTATTATGGCGTATGACCGGTATGTAGCTATCTGTCATCCTTTGCACTACTACAGAGAAATGACATCCAGAAAAGTTTTAAAATTGGCAGCATTTGCTTGGATTTTTCCAGCATTGGGTGTCATGGTTTGTATTTCTTTGTCCATCAGACTTCCTTTATGTGGCAATGAGATACAAAAAATATTTTGTGCCAACTGGAATGTTGTGAAATTGTCGTGTGTCACCACTGTTGTGAACAATATTTATGGTTTGCTTTTGACCTTATCAACAGCTTTCTTTCCCCTTTTCTTTATTCTCTACACCTATTTAAGAATTGTGGTCGTTTGCTGGAAAAGCTCAGCAGAATTCAAAGGGAAAGTATTACAGAGCTGTCTGCCACATGTTGTCACATTTGTGATTTATTCTATCACAGCAGTTTGTGATATTACCTTGAGCCGGTATGATATTGAAGAGATAAACCCATTTGTAGCTGTAATTTTGTCTGTGGAGTTTGTTGTCTTTCCTCCAGTCCTGAATCCTCTTATTTATGGGCTGAAGTTACCAGAAATTAGAAGACACATTTTAAGAATGCAACATGGTACAAAATAATCTATTAATTAAATGCATCCATTCAAACACTTCGTTCTTGTTTTTTTAATTCACTTGTTCCTTGGTAGCTATTTACATTATTGTGTATAATTTTGTTAAGTGTTACCATGCTGAGTAGTGTCAGGATGCAGCTGATGTATGTGTATGTGTGTGCGTGTGTGTGTGTGGTTGTTTAGATGTGCATCATACATCAGCAGCTACAGTGCTTTTCACCACACTGTGAACAGGAGATGTTGATCCTGACAAAATGCATCTGCTGTTGGGCAGAACAAAGCAGAGTTTGATATGGAAAAGGTTAGTGTAGCTTGGTTAATCAGACACAATTCAAGGAGCAGCAACTCAAAGCAAAAAGAGCTTGCTGCAGTTTTTTTCTACTCAGTGGATCCAAGCACACATGCATCGATTGTAATGATGCTGCAGAACTTAAAACTTAAAATCTGTAAAAATATGCCAGGCTAACATAAGCTGTTATTGTTATGTTAAAATATCTTCTGACTAGTCCAAATAACTCACTCCAGGGCTGTCCAACGTTTGCTCTGCAACACGCTGAAAACTCTCTGGATGGTTGGAGGTAAAAAAAAATGTCTTGAAACTGAGGACAAACAATATTGAGCTTCCAGATCTTACTTCTTTATTTATTATTTGTTTGCTTAAAAATGATCTATGAGTCATTACAAACTAAGTGATCTGAGTAGATGAGATTTATGGAAACAATACTAAAACAAATAATTTTAGGAAGGGTTATCTCTGTACTGTTTAACCCAAATAATAGAACCAGGGTGACGATGATATGACGATGACATATCAGCTCCTCCACACGAAAAGAAATCAACACGATTCTGATTGGTGACTCTATAACACAGCATGTGAAGATGGCAAAGACAGATAATATAACAT
>JAQNCA010000005.1:16266848-16310288 GCA_029783725.1 Acanthurus tractus
ACAACACCAAAACCTTCTCTCCTGCCTCAGGAGATGGGCTTTCCCTCTTGCATCTCTGTCCACAAACAGCTCAGCCGACTGAGCTGCAGTGCCAGTGCTGCTCACAAGCGCACTCGCTCCTGTCAGAAGTCAGTGCATTAACATACAGTGGTAATGGACGGTCTTCCCCAAGCTGTCTGTCCGTGATATCTCATGGTAGAGACTCACTTGCTGTCTGTGCCTGAGTATTGGGGGGGCCTGACTTCATGGATCAGTAGGCTACCCAGCAGAGCCCCAGCTGCAGCCCCGATAGCTGACCTGGTACTAAACCCTGTAGCCCCGCGTGAGGAGCCAGCAAGGGCCCCAACTGCAGCTCCTAGAGCAGCACCTCCAGCCCTCAGCCATGATGGAGAAGGATCAGTCTTCAGCTGCCACACTTGTTTTTCAGCCTCTTTCTGTGGACCAAGAACCACAATGAGAATCATTGTAATTATAAACCAGGCTGTTCATTCCCATGGAGAACCAAGGCCTACTCCAACACAGCCTGAGAAAAATGATTTAAAAAAGAAAACACAAGACCTATTGAAAACCTGCCGAATAATTAGTGTTCCCCAGACAATACATATTTGTGGTACGTAGAGAGAAGAAACTCCTTTTAACTCATTTTAACACTTTTAACACTGTAGTCTAATGAATGTGGTTTAGTCAATGGAATAAAAAAATAATGGTAAGAGCACATATTAGCAAAAATATCAACTGCAGTTCAAATTAAATTTGTATTTGTTCTTCTCAAAAAATCAAAAAGCGGAATGGACTGACTTCACAGAACAAAGTGCTCTAGCTAAACTCAATTAAGTGTGTCTTTGTGACATAATTAGAAACCAGGTCACATGTATTTCACCCTTTGCCTGCTACAATTTTAACCAAGATTGAAGTAGCCTGAGTTTATTAATTCCTCTGCAAATAACAATTATTCTAAGTCACCTTCTCTTGTAGCATGATGTCGCTGTCCAACTGTACCACCCCTTTCTGCTCTGTGTCTGCAACTTAAACACGTTTGTGACAGTTACTTACATTGACGGGGTCAATCGAAGGTTATTCATCAGTTCAATAACACCACCAACATCAGGGTCTGTGCCACTGATTGGGTTATACTTACTGGGTTTACTGGTGTCTCCATGGTGGCTCAATGGTACTGTGAACACCCATTTTTGTTGTCGGCCTGCCTCCTCCAATAACTTACGGTCTGTCATTATCTTCCTGTGCTGGTTATCTTTGTTCAAATAGGCCATGTTCATCTCTTTCATCCTGTCTGTTTCTTTTTTCTGACAGTGCTGCCGCATTCCTTCAATTGTGGCTTTCAATGCCTTCTTTGTATCTTCATTTTCTCTCCTCAGCTGTTCAATTGTCTCTTTAAGCTCTTTTGCTTCTCTTTTGTGATTCATCATCATTTGGTTCAGCTCTTTTTCTTTCTTCTTGCATTTTTTTATCAAGGCTGCTGTCTCTTGCTCTTGTTCGTTCACTCTTTCCTCCAGCAGATACTTTTCCACCTCACTGCGCTGCTTTGTGGCTTTAATCACATCGTCTTTTGCAGCACATCTTTCAAACAAGCTTGATATCATTCTGTCTTTTCCCATGATGACTTGTTCTAGCTGCTTGTTGTCCCTCTCAGCCTCTACTAATCTTTGGTCGACCTCATTTTTCTTCTCCTCTGACCCCTTCTTCTTCACAAGAGCATCAATTAGCTTATTTTTCTCTTCAGCTGTTTTTACCGTGTCCTCTACCATCCTCTCCTTCTCCTCAACTGTTTGCTTTAGGAGTTTATTGTCCATGCTTGCCTTCTTAAGCTGCCTTGCAGCGTTTTTGTATCTGCGATTTAGCTTCCTGTTGCTATCTTGGAGTTTAATTAAACTGTGCAACAAGTGTCCCGAATCATTCAAGATCTCTGTTTCCTCAATCTTGTCCAGCAGCTCACTAACCTGAATGTCACCGACCTTGTTTGAGTTATCAAAGACATGATACCGATTTCCGCATTTGTTCACCAACCATTGAAGGGCAGGCCACCTCTCAATGTGCTCCTCAATGGAAGTCACTCCCAGTTTGTCTCCCAAGGTGAACAGTATGATGGTCCGAGTCCAACTCCAAGCTCCAAGTAAGTTCAAGTGTTCCTCCACTTTCAAGCGGTCGGTTTCCATGAAGGTCTCATCGCTGCGTACGACCACCAGGACAGCACTGGGAATGTGGGCACACAGAGATGCACCGTCGATAATTTGTTGTCGTACCTCCGGTGGAGTGCCGGCTGAGCAGTATCTGCCATGCCAACCTGGAGTGTCAACCACAGAGACTCGCTTTCTGTGAACGTCACATTGTCTCTCAGTGCAATGTGATGTTGGACCAGCAGGAAAGACTCTGTTACAGAGAATGGTGTTTCCAGCTGAGCTCTTCCCGACCTGCTTCTGTCCCACAATGAGAATTCGAAGCATTGAATTTGGAGGAGACTGACCTGGATTAAACAATGTAGGATTCAGGCAACAAAATCTCTATGGAAAACATTTTAATTTCATCAAATTACATCTTTAAAAAATAAAAATGACAAAGGCATCATTAAGGTCAGGTGAGTTGGTACCCAAACTCTTATGAATTTTTTTCTATTTATATTACTTTATAGAGCCATTAATCTTGAGAGTAATCACATTTAACTGCAATATTATCATTGCCAACCTTCAATGATAGAGTTTTTGGCAACCTGTGGGCAGCAAAAACATGACCCATTACAGACTTACTTCTTCATATCTACTTACATTTACACATCCAACAGATACAAGCAACATAAGTATTCATTCAGAGTTTTAAGCCATGCTTAAGTCTCCTTTTAGTTAAATATTTAGTCTCTGTCCCTCTACTGAGGGAAACATCTGATTCTTGAGCTAATAACTTTGTATTTTCAGTAGTGACTTTTTCTATTGAAAACACCTGTTTGCTGTGGCCAAAGCTACACTGTGAGAGTGAACCATGACAGTAAACTTGCTGGTGGGAAAAAAACAAAACTGTGAGTCCATCTCTCTGGTTGACCTCTTTTACATGATATATGATAATTTAATTCACCTTTAGTACACATTATTTGACAATAAAAACTTCAAGTGATGCTTACCTATTAGAGATCTGAGTGTACTTCTGGCCATCTGAACATTCATTCTCCTGAGAATCGCCCTCTCTTCTATCTCTTTCCTTTTACTTTCAGTTATTCTGGAGACTTCTTCAATTGGTGTCACATAACCAACTCCTCCTTCCATTATGTTTCCCGCAACCACAGCATAAATTTTCTCCAAAAGGTCTGCAACTTGAGTATCATCATCTTTTCCCCAGATGCTGGTGTCTAAAAGGTGGTATCTATGTCCACACTTCTCCAACACAGCTCTGAGGAATGTGTGCCTCGCAATGTAGCCCTCCACAGACGACCCTCTCAGCCTCTCACATCTGGTGAATATCACTATCGTGTTTCTCCACACTGTGTCATTTAGCAGCTCAAGAGGTCCCTCTACTGTCCACTCCCTGCCTCTGTGGGAGCTGATGGGAATGACCATGAGAAAGGAGTGAGGTCCTGGTGGGCACATGGCCATGCAGGTGGACATGTTGTTCCTCACCAGGCTGGGGTCTTGGACGGAGTAGTGGATCCATCTTTCAGGAGTGTTGATTACAATAACTCTGTGGCTGTCATAAAGAACACCCTGTCGCCTTACACACATCTTCACATCCCTGCTGATATCAAACATCTGGCGGCCAAGGATGGTGTTTCCTGTTAAACTCTTCTCCAGCCAGTCGTGTCCAAGCAAGACAATCCTCAGCTCCTGAAGAAGACCATGTTTGTCTCCTGGCAACAGACATGATTATTCAGCAATGCTGATATGTCATCATATCATATTCCAATTATGATGCAGGCTTTGTAAATGCTAGTTATGAGTGATGGGAAACTGCTATCCCACTTTTGGCTTTGAAAAATCAGCCAAATTTATCAACGTGTTGACCTGTGATCAATATATGTTCTCATATCACCTAAATTAGTTGTAATTATCCTAAACTTTATAATGTCCAGAATACTATAATTTCACTTGCCTTGGTAATTTAAACCTTAAATAGGAACAAACATTAAAAGCTATTACTTACTCATGTGTATCAAACATTTCATTCATATTGAAGTCTGTTTGCGAGATCATCCTATCATTCTGTCTTATATTGATGTGTTTAAAATGGGAAAGGAAAAACTAAACCAAATCAATTAATGCTCACATTTTTGATGTAATGGAGCTCGCTTGTAGAGTTGACTCACACACAAATTGCTGCTAATTACGCTACAGTATCTACAGTATCAACAGTATCTGAGATGCAAAAACAAGGCTTTTATAATATAAATCAAATAAACAAAGATTTATTATAAATATTTAAGAGAGGAAAACCTTTTTCAAAATTATTTTTAAATGATCTGAGTCAAGTTTAGCTCTCTCTGAACCTTGAAAGCAGTATTATGTGGTATAATTGAGAGCTTCAAAAAAGCAGCCAAATAGACTGTGTTATGAGACAGTTTTATCGTTCACTGAAGGTCAGGTATAAACATTCACCCTCAATCTGTAAACCAACATGATTGAAAAGTCCTTTGAGTACTCTAAGAACTAAAATTCTGACCATGAAAACTGGGTAAAACTCTGCCTGCTGGGAAAGATCATTTACTTAAACTGAAAGCTCCAGGTCTGGACCTTTCTTGGAGATTGTTTAGGTCTGTGTTCCTCTTTTTTATGTCTTCATTACAATAAACATAATCTCATATAACTATGAAAAAAAGAGGCTTCTGTTTATACTCAATAAAGTTTTATGTCATTGAAGATAAGAGCCATTGTAATTGAGGAGCATACCTTTGCGTGTGCGTGCTCTGCAGCCCATCGAAGGCCTTTCTTCCATCTTTTATTCTGTCAGATTTTCTTTTAAAGTTTGTATTTATATTACGTTCTAAGTCCGTGACAACAAAGTGACATGTCATGTCAGTGCTTCAATGTTTAACTCAGCTTTCTGACAAGAGATCGAAGTCCAGCTAATGCAACCAGTTGTACAGCTCTTTCCTCTAAGGAGCCAGCCTATCAGATCTATGCACCGCACACACAGTGAACACATTTCCAACAGTGTAATTACACTCAGTAACCTCTACATTTAATGCTGGGGTCTGAGTTCAGTTCATTGAGCTCCTTAAAGGTACCAGCTGTCTGTTGAGTCAGTCCCTGCTTTCTCAGAAAATAATCCCAGGTTCTGAGGAGAGACGATGACAGAAGGCAATAGGCCACACAGCGTGGAATTATGGGAAAGTTTTAAAGCTCCCTAGCTCGGCTTAGTGGCTGCTGAGGAGAAGGAGCAGCCACACTTTGTACATCACTCTGAACTTTGAAGGACAAAAAAACTACAAACTAATGACAGCGGGCTGTTGTAGCTGATCCACCCTGTGGACATCCATGACACAACACACATCTTCACACAACCACGTGTTTTGAAACTGTGGGTGATTGTTGTATTTTCCTGGATCTCCATTTCTGTTTCCTATTTTCCTGGATCAAGCACTAGTGCTCATGTTTTAAATACAAAACTGTCTGATGTTTTTGTGCACATGGAGATAATTTTAATGCTTGTTCTTTGAGAGCAGGGTTAAAAAAATCGGAATTTCTCATCAGCACTGCTACTGAGCAGCTTCTCTTTAGCCATGCTACATTTGCCCTGATGACAGAGTTTTCCTGTGAACTTGAATATTTAATGACTCAAAGATAATAACATGGTATAACACTGATTTTTCCTGTCTGTGGGACTGCTATAATTATGAGGTTGCGCTGGTGGCTCAGATGTTGTAATTTAACCAGATGTGGTTGGACAGCAGACAGTGATTTATGACCAGCAGAGACCAGCCGAGGAGACACAGCTCACAGCTGCTGATGACACAGAGGGTGTGTGTGCATCTGTGCATTAGATCACAGGAAACTGACTCCTGCACAGAATCACAGACATAGAGCAAACTTGTCACCCACACAGTCCTGATGACGTTTAGCTGAGTTTTTAAAAAAATATATTTAACTAATAAATAAAAAAATAAAAAGATGTTTGTTTTCAAACTTAACTGACATTTCATATCAAGATGTGACTATTTTAAACACTTGAGTTGAACCAGGTTTTTTAGGGGAGATATTTGATAAGATATTTGAACAGTAAGTAACTGAGGGCTGCTTGACAAGTTCATGGCCTGGAGCAGAGGGAGAAGAGTTATATAGCTTTTGTTACATGCACATTAAACTATTCTCTGATTGATTATGTAGAAATTCTGTAATCAATAACTTTGTGGTATTTCTGTGTTGGTTATTTGACAATTGCAGATATCAACAAGATTTAGAAGAGGAGGGTGCCCCTTTTCATAGCATTTTTCATAGAGAGAGATGACTGCACATCTCTCTCTGCTTTGACATGCATTTTTAATTACCCCAAACAGAAATGCCATAGAAGTTCAGTTCAAACTTTCTATTTAAACACTTAGAGTAAAACTGCAAGAGCATGTGACACGGGTTGTAACTTTCTCCTTGTACATCAGGTCATAAACTTACCAAACACCCTCTGAGACGTTAACAAAAGCAAAATCACACTTCCTCAGCTTCCTCAGAAAGCCTTTTTATTCAGGTTCAGATTCAGAGTTAATGCCACAGCTGTTGCATTGCCAGTCTGTAAAAGAGTCCCTGAGTCAGAACTAACTCGATTCAGTGACTGTGCAATAGTGCACATCATGCAAAAAGTAACAGACTACAGTAAGAAACCATAATTAATTACAAAGTTGAAAAAATGCTTTGTAAGCATCATTTGTGACAACAGCCTTTTGCCTGTGGCTTTAATTAGAAGAGAGGCATCGCTGAAGGTATTTACAGCTCCAAACCTGAAAGGTGAAATACTGCATTGCATCCAGGAGGCCAGCTCAGTTTCAATCTCTGGCTGTAGCTTTTTCGTCAGTGGTAAGATTTTGTTGTTGAGTGATGGCATGGCCTGTCAATCAAAAAAGCTACTGCAAAAGAACAGAAGAGCACCTCTGCCATTTCTATAAATTAACATCATACTCATCATTTACATTATGTACAGATTTTTTACACAATCTCAACACCGTCTAACGCATCTTGTGACTGTTTATCCAAAAATGTCCTCAGGACATTTAATGGATGTTGGTTAATGTGTCATTCAAAGGGTCTACTGCAAAAGAACAGCTAAGTACATCTCTACAATTTCTAAAAGTGAATGTGACATTCATCATTTTTTATGTACATATTTTTAGTTTACAGTCTCTACATACTGTCACTCATGAGTGACTTTGTACTGTATCCTAATGGAAGATGATGAATGGATGATGGATGTGAATGTGCCTCTGCAGCATGGTTGTGTTGATGAGGCAGAAAATGATGGAGGGAGGAAACATGTCAAGTGTGGATTCAGCTCCCACTGCCCCTGATATCACGCTGAGCTTCTTTCCTTTCATCTGAACTTTTGAGCAAACAGAGAAACTCACACAAATCCAAATAAGTCAAAGAAGTAAGAGTTGCTTTGTGATTAAATCCTTTAATATTCTCAAGTGATTTAATTGAAGAAAACATAAAAATAGCCTTAGAAAACAAAACAAAGGCTGACGCAAGAGGTGCCACTAAATGAATTATCCTTGAGATTTAAAAAGTCAGAGTGGTGTCAATTTGAAATGTTTTCTTTTGATTCCAGACCACAGAAGAAAATAAAACACAAGTTACATATTTATTTCTTAACTGAATAATAAACATCCAGTGTAAAAAGTTTCTCTAAATACTTGCTTGAACTTCTCAGCATCCTTTCTGCTTCTGGAATACATGTTTTTCTTAACTGAATTACAGGATGAGTTGAACTGCATTCATATCTGATGTGTTTTTTGGGATCATAAAGAAAAACAGACCAGAAGAAAACAATAACAAGCTAAGATATTTAAACTTTCAACAAATATTTGAGGTAACTCATAGTATCTTCTTGTTAAAAAATGTAAATTGATTACAAACAAAGCTCTCTGAGGAGAAGAGCAGACCTAATTCGTTCTCATTTCTCTTGAATGCTTCATGTTGAAACTTTAGAACAAGCTACTTGGCAACTAATCCCAGCAACCTGCTCGCTATACCAGAGGACTTCTTTTCAGGTTTTCGACCGGTCACTACCACAGGGGCTCAGTTAAGCTTCTACATTTTTACACAAAAATTAAGCAGCACTGTCTATTAAGGCTTGCATGAAATCTGTCTGGGTTGAGAAAAACTCTACAGAAAAAAGAAATACACAACATACTGCTGCTGCGGAGTCATGACCCCCCACAAATTAAAACCAACAAATCAAAATATATTAGTAATACTACATGTGGCATGTAAAGGGGAGGGAAGGAGAGAGTTGGACATGTGCTGCTACTTTTGTTTGCATTTTGGACCGGGAAATGTGGCTCGTACACTGGAGGAGATCCATTCATGCACTGCAGCAGCCAACATTTATTTTGTCACAGTAAAAAAAACAAAAAACTAAAACTAAATCAGGGATGTTTGGTTCTAAAACCATGAAATGTTTAAAACTGCTTTTCTGCTTTACTCTATAGAGATTAAAAGTGGTTTTAAATTACTCATTCACTTTTTGTAATCCATCCAAATAAATGCACACTATTCCATGATGCACTGTCATGGGAGGGAGAGGATGAATGAACATCACTCAGGAGTAAAAGGTGGGTGCTGTTTTTCTTCAAGGTGCGGCAAATGAGCATCCCCTTGCCTGAGCAAGCTTGATTAAAGGCAAAGGTTAAAACATCACTACAACACAGTCTATATCTGGACAGCAAAATAATATTCCAACAGCTGTGAGGCTATATGAAAGACAGCTGGTGACCTTTTTCTGGTCACATGACGCAGGACAGTGCATGCTGCGTTTCAGCTGTCATGACTGGCATCAGGGGGAGGGGAGGTGGTTGGTGGAGCTGCTCCAGTGTTTAGACAGGGATTGTTGGTTAAATAAACATCACATTAAGGTTGTCAATTATGCCTTTAAAATGAATGGTAACATGTATGGAAACTAGTGCATGGAAATAGGGATAGCAACGGGAAAAAAAGAGTTGAAATGTGGCAGAATGGATCCGTGGGTGTTGGTGCCATGGGCTACAAATGAGACCTGTAAAAGATGGTAAGTGTCCTGGCTGAGGACATTCGGAGCCCTTGATGCAGTTTAACAGACACCAGCCTCTCCAATACAAGATGTTAAGGGGTCAATTCACCAAGATCATGAGATTGAAAAAAAAAAAGCTTTTCCCATTAAGTCTCATAGTATCCAGCTCTGGAGATGATGTGGGACATTTCTACCCCGACGCTTCTAGTAATCCAATACAACAGAGGTGAACTGAATGTCACTGGTAGTGATCAAATTATACAAGTGTTTCTCTCAAAAAACAATGTTCCTTCTGCTTTGACAATCCAGTGATGTCAGTGTGGTCAGCTTTCACCATTTTTTACATTCCACATACAGTTACAGATGAAAACTGTCAGAAATCATCCAGAGTAACAAAGACACTGTTTCTGGAAAGACACAACTTTGTTGGGTTTGTGAAGTGGACACGTGAGTACCAAGGACATTTCATTCACCTTCATTGTAGTGGGGTGGCAGAGAGGGGTACACAGGGATTGACAGGCTCTTGGCATAAAACAACAAACCTATCTGCCAGGGTGGATACCTCAAGTTAAATAGTCAACAGTTTGTGATTTGGGTGAAATGACCCTTTAAGATTGAGGAAACCAGGCTGGGCCTCAAGGCACCGGTTCCCATTACAAGTCCCACTTAGTGGAAAAAAAATGGAGAGGGAGATGTCCTGCATGTTACAGATTGCTGCTGCAGAGACAATCTGCCCCTGGAAGGAGGTTAAGATTACAAGGACTCGGATTGCCTTGTGTTCTGCGGGCAAAAGAATGAGCACATCACCGCTCCCTGATTGACTGATGACAAATGACAGGAAGTGCAAGTAGGTAGCTCAGAGCAGGAAATGGGTCCATGTGACCTCAGAGAGGTTAGGAGCTTAACCTTCGGTGTTACCAGGGTTTATGGGTCGTGAATGGGGACAGTGAGTAGCTAGCTGGATTAAGAAAGATGCTGGGGAATACAGTACTGCATCTCCCCTTCCTTATGATCGGTGTTACACCAGAGAGCTTGAACCCAGAACCTTTTGAGCATTCTCTCTCTCTCTCTTATCTCTCTCTCTCTCGATCTAGTGCCATTAGTATTTCTAACTCTGGTCTCTATTATGTTTTCACAGCTGGGTCTCCTCCCCGGCCTGTCAACTGACTCGACAGTGGGAGGAGAATGAAGTTGGGTAGGGGTGACACACCGCAGGGCGACCGTGCAGAAACGGCCGTACACGGAGGAGGGGAGGGGTGACACACTTTAGTTTTGTTTCTTGGCCTCCTGGTTGCCATAACTGGAACCTGTTTTCTTGACCTCCGTGACCCCGATGAGGCGGCGGATAGCTATGGAGGCTGAGGAGAAAACAGAGGAGAAAAGAAACAGTGGAATGACTGAGAACAGTAATGTTGCAAATAAACACCTGGCATTCAGCAACTTCAAGAGCTTTGAACTTTATTTCTTTTATCCAGGTCAAGTCAAAGAGCCACTTCCTCCAGAGGGAGCAGCTGTGTCATTTATCATTCTAAAGGCCACTGGTGCAGAGTTTACCTACCTATGAAGAGGAAGATAATAAACCCAATGATGAGGAGGGGGGAGCCACTGACTGCCACTCCATAAGCAAATTTAATGAGGGGCGAAAGCAGCAAGGTTGCCCAAAACAGGAAGTTCAGCAGCGTCCATAGCCTGCGAGGTGGGATTATTGTGGGTCCGGGGAACTTGCCTTCCTTATTGTACGTTTCCTGCAAGGCATCCTGAGCAGGAAAGGAACAATTGGTTTGAACTGCATTAACTGATTGTGTGCCACTGCCAATAAATGATGAAGCGATGCATCAAAACTAAATACTGCCGCAAACAAAGAACAATTCCTGCAAATCAACTGTCAAGGACTAGAGATGCATTTGAAATCATAAAAATGCCTGGATTTTCAAAGAAAACATATTCCATACCTGCTAAGTCAACATGCAATAGTTAAGAGAATAGACGTCGAAAAAATTGAGGCAAAAGTGTTGTTAGTTAGTTTATGTTCCCTAAATGAAAAGCAGTGATTTCTCTTTAAAAAGGACTTAATTTGGTCAAAACTAACAGAGCATATGCTAGTCAAAACATCTGTGAATATTTTGAGCAATGGAGTCAATAGTGGTACAATTACAAGTGTCTTTGTTTTCACTTTTTTTTCTTACGAAATCGCTTGCTTTACTCTGGGAAAGAACAAAATGAACACACAAGCAGTAACATACAGGTTTTAGCTTGTGAACATGAAAACATGTCAGTCAGTTTGTGTTTGTATGAATTATTGTGGATTTTGTATAAATTTTCATTGCAGACAGTGCCTTTAATGTCAGATTTTCTCAATTTACCTTCTCCTGGTAGAGCTTGTGCAGCCAGTTGGCACACTCTTGCTCATCATCTGGTATTTCCTCCACAGGAAACCGCCTGATTGAGAGAGAAGAGATGATATAGAAATGAAATAATATTTAGTTTAAGTATGTAACATAAAACGGGGTACAGCCACCTTCACAGAAACTTAATACCTCAACTATTGCAACCAATGTTCATGGGTTGTTTCTTTTCTGATAGAAAAATGAAAACGCAAACAAGCACCCTGTATGACGCACTTGTTGCATTCATAAAACACTTAGTATTCAGGAAAATGCAACAAAACAGGAATGAGCATCCTTTCAAAACAACTGAACTTGCTAAATAATGTGGCAATTAGTGCAAAAAAGACAAGGAGGCAATAAAAGGTAACAATCTGATGAGCTGGTGGAGTCAGAGGAAGTGAAGGGAGCTGAAAGTGTGTGACCTTGATAGGAAAGATGTGTTCTTTAGTGTAATTGAAACATGAACAGTTGGATTCAACAGTTTTACAGCAACTAGTTATTATTTTTGCTTTTCTTCTTTCTCTCACTTATAAGTGTTCCATCTATGGGTCATCATCCAGTTGTAAAAAATATTCTAAATGTGAATGGCAGGCAGGAGCTAGATAAGAAGAATCTTTTGACCAGAGTGTGTACAAATGTGTCTCTAGACTGTCAACACCAACTGACCCAGCAAGAGAAAACTTGGCCTAATCACTGTGTGCGCAATTCAGCCAGCTGTATGTGCGTCTGTGGCTTTAACTGACATGACATGTTAAGCACAACAAGAAAAAAAAAAAAAAGACTGACCAGTGTAAACAAACTGTTGGTAACGTTTAAGAGCAACAGATACATCATTTATATGCACTGCAACCAATATAAGACATATTATGAAACCAAAAAAAGCCTATATTCTATAGATAAAATAACATTTCAGATAAAACTGATTGAAAGTGTAAGACTTTTAAATAATTTTATAATAGAAATAAAATTAACATTCATTTAATGATCAATCTAGAGGACACACAGCTTCTTTCACTTTTCCTCTGTTCTTCTCAGAGAGCAATAGAAAATGTTCCATGTTATCAATTGTGGCCTGTTATGGCAGTTTCTCACCAACAGGGGGCTCCCTTGCCTTAAACTCATATCCACTCTGCACCATTTATTTTTGTGGGAGTGATTACAGTCTTTAACCCAACAGCATTTTAAACTTTTCAGTCTACTTCACCATGTTCCCAACTTTAAAAAAAATGAAACAAGGAAATCTTGTTTCCCTTGATTCCCTTTTCCCATTTTTCTCACTATATTTCTGTCTGCATAATTCTGTCAAGATTAAGGCATGCTTTCCTCAGCCTTCCCATTCGGATTCCATTTCATGGCCAGCCCTTTACTTGGCAGGAGCGTTCTGGCTATTTGAGTTATTTTTCTAACACCATGAGCTATGAAAACTAACCAGCACTTAAGAGTGTGCCTACGATCTCTTTCATTGTTATGGGACAACAATGCAGTCTGAAGGAGGTCAAAAGCTTTAAAATTTTAATATAATAATTTTCCACTCGAAGGAGACTCAGTAAAGCTCGCAATGTTATGTGTCATTATAACAACAAGTGATAATTCAAGTGTAAATCCAGGGCTTTAGTGGTTCTCACCTGACACTCAAGTCAGCTTTGTATTTCTTGCCATTGACGATGCCAAGCAGGGTGGGAGTTTGGTTGTCTTTGAAGTTCAGAGTCACATCATACACAGCAGTTACTGTAAAGAGGGGAAAACAGATTAAGAACAAAAGGCTCAAATGTTTTTTGAGCATGATAAAGTTTGTGGGTGTGTTTGTAATCACAACCTGTGCCCTTAAGACACTGCAGTGTGGTGGTGAATCCTTTGGTTCGGGGTAGTAGGTGGTATTTGAGTTTGGGCAGGCCTTTACTTTCCGCAACCTGCATACTGATTTGGTGCTTCGTCTCTGTAAAGCGGGTGCCCTCACAATACAGCAGAAACTGTGGCGAGAAAAGCTTTGTTAAGACCCACACACACACACCTACAAGGAAGACAAACACAGACTTGAGGTGACCTGGTTTCTCCTGTCCCATCCACCACCCTACTTCAGCTTGGTTGAATTACAGATCAAGTTCACCCTTAATGCAACACTATGCTGAAATAAAGTCCCTTGTCTCAGTAGGTGCGTGGATGACAATTCTATTAAATAGCATTTAGTTTGTTTGTTTGAACATCTGAAAACTGTGTCACCCTTGGTGGCCTAATGCTTGACTAAAGGGTAATTAGATCAACTTCTGATCTTCCTAATCTTGGTTGGAAAGCTCAAGGTACTGTACATCCTCAGTAAAGGTGTACCACACACAGCAGGACCTGCTGCAACTCAGTAAGATGCCATTAATGCAAGCACCTTGTTTATTTAAACAGACAAGAGCTATTTTGCCTCACAAATCAGGGTGAGAGCCTTGTCTGTTTATGCACAGTTGAGAGTCCAGTTCACAAGGTTTCATAGAAAAGAATAAATACACCCTCCTGTTGAGTGATTTTGAATACAGCTGTGCACTCTGAACTTGTGTATATATCACAACAGAGATCAACCTATTTAAGAGGAACTGGGTCAAAAGATAGCATCCAGAGTTCCTCATATTGTTTGACTGAAATCTAAGGAACTGATTTTGAATAAATGAGGAATAATTCTAGTTTATCTAGTTTATCCTTTGGTACTTTTGGGTCATTGTCTCTATTGGATGCAATAACAGTGTATTCACCAAGCTGACAGCTTAGATTTGGGAATGCAAGCAGCAACAACCATGAAGGTTTTAAAGTAAAAAAGGGCAAACGATAATACCATTACCCAGCTTACGGGCAGACTTTGTGGTTAACCTTTAGCCTACTCTACTTTTCATAGGGACCATAGTAATTATACCATAAGAATGATGCTAAGCAACAAAATCAGACTGAAGTTGTAAATAACCACAGCCTTGATTTAAATTAGTAAATTTTCAATATCAACTTCATTTGTAACCTTGTATAAAGGTACAGTCGTACCCGCCCTGCACTGACCATGATGTACTTAAGTACCATACATTTGTTTCTGAGATGTCAGTTTAGAGAGGATATTTCCTAATCTCCGTTGTGCAACTGGGCTAGAGTTGACTAATCCTGTACCACATTCCACATTCAATGTAATTTTTTTTTCTATGGTATTTGTGCAAACAGATGTGCATGTTCATGAATTGAAGCAAACTGCTGAAGCTTACGCAAAGCAAACAACTTGGCTTGCTTCCTCATGCCAGACGATAGAAACTGATGAGTACCTACCCACATACATTCAGGATAGTCTTTGAGTCTGGTCAGTCCTCTGAAGACAGTCTTACGGTCCTCCTCCCACTTTCTTTTGCAGAAGACTATTTCTAGGAAGTACCAGGTCCACCCAATCAGAGGAACCTTCAGTAGCTCATGTTTGGCTAGCACTTTTGAACTCTAGAGAGGAAGCACAGGTATAGTTTTTTATGATGAAGCGTGATTTTTTTACAGTCAAGACCAAAGTCCAACCCTGAAGTTAAAAGCAGTTTTTGATGTGACAATCATGTAATTATGCAAAGATGATGAGTTGAGTATCCTTTTGTGAGCCACCACAGCCACGGTTATATTATGCTACAGTACTGACCCCAAGGACGCCATATCTTTCACACATGGTCCAGCCACAGAGGAAGTCAATCTCAAAGTTGTGGTTGAGGATGATGATGACATGCTCTTTGCCGAACTTATCCACCGTAGCCTGGTCGGTGTATAGGGTGCAGTCTGTGCCTGACCACCACTCCAACAGCATCACCAGCTCTGCACGCAGACAACAACACATCATGTGCATTTGGAAGGCAATTGCAACAACTTTTTTTTTACAGCACGTATTATAAGAACTGTGCTACCACTTCAAAGATTTTCCCTCTAAAACTCCTTAGTTTGCGGAGTTATTTAATAGTACTACATGCTACAAATTAACTGCACATGCTGACAACCCCACAGACAGTCAATTTGCAAACTCCGCAGCCGTATAGTGCATTTTTAGATCATTACTTTGGTGTAAATGTCATATCTGTTTGAGTTCAGCTGCTATCACTGACCTATATAGGCAGCCATTTGCAGCAAATAGCTTGGATAACCCCACTGCACAATACCAATCCAACAAGGTAGAAAAGGTTATTGAATGCCTGGTGACACTGTGAATAAGCTGGTAGCTGCAGACTCTTGTATTTATAAGCTAAGTTAAAAGCGGAGTGACTGTCTTAATGGGTTCTGCAGGTGGTTAGGTAGTATATGGTAATGCACCGCCTGGTGCCTTTTCTTGTGTACATTTTTAAAAACATAAACTTGGTGTTTGTATTAAAGAAAATTTATGACCTATAAAAACAGTGTAGAAAAATCATCTACTCACGACTCCAGAGGGAATAGGAGAGTCGGCAGTTGATTCTGCGGTAGAGTTGCTTGTTGATTGGCCAGAGGATGCAGGTGCAGAGCTGAATGAAGTTTATGATGAGGCCGCTCACCACAAACACAAAGCCCATCAGCAACTGCAGGATGAACAAGCTCTTCAGGTAGGCCAGCAGAGCCATGGCTGAAGAGCCTGAAAAGCTGAGTAGGCTCCTCTCTATACACTTCGACCAACCTGGGAGAGGGCAGAAACAGAAGAGGGAGTGCAACAGTAATGAAAACATCCTTACTGAGAGATGTGGAAATAAAAGCTCATGAAGGAGGGGGATAAAAATAATGGGAGGGAAGGGTGGCAAACAAACAGGAGAATGATGGCACAGTGAAGTTCAATGATGTGGTCTATTGTTGTGTGGGAAAATTGTTTCCAGAAATTAAAAAAAGGTAGCAGTGTTTCTTACCACGGTGGATCCTTTTACAAGCCGCGTTTACAAGGTCCTTCAGCCAGTACTACAGACCTGTTCAAGACAACAGAATAGAGGTTAACTTGGCAGTGGCAGAAGTGACATAAAACATAAAAGGAAACTGTGGTGTCATTACAGTATAATTTAATGAAGTGCACTGTTAATGTCTCATCAAAGAGAACAGGTTGAGCTATATTGGCTACTGTTCTATGTTGCAGTCAACACAACCCAAAAGAAAGCATGGGTTATACTATAGAACACACCTTGGTATGTAAGTTACTAGATATGATTTAAGAAGATTTTTTTTTTTTTTTTTTAAATGTGTCCTGCATCCAAAGCTCACAAAAGCTATGAGGCAGGAGGATTGCATTAATTTTACAGAGCAAAAAAATCAATTAAAAATCAAACTAAAATGGAGTGAGATTTATGTAGGAAAAAAGCAAAGTGCATAAAAATTCGGCATACTTCCTTTAATGTTTTATCTTCTGTAGGTTTAATGAGAATAAATAACAACAACAAAAAACACAATACAAAACACAGATATTGAACACAAAATTTTACTTTCCTACAAAGAGAAGTAGGTAGAAATATTCCTTTAATGAAGAATTTACTTTCCATTCGTTTATCTGCCCTAAAATTTTAGATCTTGACTTTACTGACTCCCTTCAGTGCAAAGTTTGTCACTAGAGAGGTGTTTATAAAGTCGTCTTCTGAGGGGGAAATGTCTGCACACTTCTCTAGGATAAAACTTTAAAATATAACTCAATCAATCCAGGTTGTTGTGTCACAAATTGAAAAGCCGATCTCAGGCAAGGTAACCTGAAACCTCCTGACTTGTCAGTGACAAGGACCACTAACACTATCAGCCATTTACAGTTACAAGCAACAAGCTAGCAAACAATACATTTTTCAATGAGGAATAGTTTGTAGCTGCAAAATACATATCACTCATGTTATCATTGTGTTCTTAACAAGGAGCCCCAGTTCACAGGTGAATATTAGTTGCAGTGAGGCTGCACAGCCTCTCAGTCGTGATGCTGACCTCCATGACTGACCTGTTGATAATGTAGAATTTAAAATTCTGTCTTTGCATTTGTCGGGTTTTAGTTTCCTCCAACAGTCAAAGGCATTTAACTCAGGCAAACCGTGGACATTTATTGCTCATAGGTAAAGATGTGATTGTGTTTGCCCGGTTTCTAAACCTGTCCAGTGTTTTCCAGATTTGTGCAAAGCATGCTAGGACATGCTCCATCCATCAGATGAATAATAATAAGCAGGTATAAAGAATGAATGAATGGGAAAAAATAATGCTCTGTATTATGCAGGGACCTGTTAGAAGCAAGATGTTTAAACTGCTTGTAAAAGGCCAGGTGCCCAGGTTTTGTTTGAAAATATCTCTCATTACACAATAAAGTGGCCACAGACCCTCTGTTGGTTTTGATCACTAAACTGTTTGCCTCAACCTGTTTGCCTCAAGTTATAACTTTTCTCTTTTAACTGTCAACATCAGAGTATTTAGCTTAAAATATTTTTAGAAATATCAGAAGAGACATCCATGACATCATCCATTGGTCTGTTGACTCTCATTCTGAAGCCTCAAGTTTGGCATTATGGTTGTGGCCATCTTGTGTGTTTGGAGCAAGAAATGATCACATTTAGACAAGAAGTTGGAGCTTGGGAAGATAGACATTGCTGCTCACGACTTCATGATGCTTTAAGGCCATGCCCTTGGTAATTCATTATATTACAGTCCATTGAGCAATCAACATTAACTAGGCATATGCTAGTTAAAGAAAGTCCAGGTAACAGAAACAATTTCTATTTATTTGAGTTTGAAATCATTTGAAGAAACGAGGGTCCCAAGTATAAGCTTGGTCTGCAGATTGTTCCAGGACCAAAGACTGTAGTAAAACAGATCTACTTTCCCACTGATCTGATTGAAGGCACTTTAAACTACAGTCAATTGTGCCACCTATGTCTATAAATACACTGTAAAGATAAAAACTTTTGGCTTTAGTAAGCAGGCAGTTTGTCAGAGATTAGAACAAGATTAAGATGGACCTGTGTTGTGGTGCCAAGTCAGGTTAGACCATCTGATATGACTGTAAAAGGTACAGTGATGGGCTCTGAATCTAGACTTTGTGATATATCTAAGGGCTAGCTTGAGGTGAGGTGAAGCAGTAAATATGATTTCTAAAATCAGGGGTAAAAAGAAATGTGTCATTAAGCCTTTTCTTGATGCCATTTCAAACAGGACTTTAGCCTGTACAGAAGGCACTGTGTCCATTTAAACAGCTTTGCAAAATAGTCAATTCATTATTCAGATTGCTAATCAACCAAATTCACAGATGTTTGTAGTTATCACTGGACCGTCTAATCCAATTACTTTGTTAGAACTAAATGCTGTAAATGGTAATAATATACCTCAGAAACATTAAGTCTGAGCTAGAAATATTTAACAAAAGACAGATCTACAAATCTTTAAACCCAGTCTTTGTTCATGTAAAATCAGTGTCCTCTTACATATTCAATATAAAGGATCATTTCTAAAATAGCTGAAATTTAATATCTGTGCTTAATCTAAAAACTTGCCAGGAGAAAGGGAGCAACTGATTTGAATTACCAAACAAGGACTATAAATACAAGCATCAATGCTGCACTCAACAAAGATAAATTAATTGTAAAGGGTAAAAATATACCATTGTTCTCTTAACTTCTATGATTAATTGTGCAGTGCTAGCAACATTAATATACAGTATGTACAATCACCTGCATTCACTGCTAAAACTATGTCAGCAAACCAGCAAAAAGAGGCCGTCTGGTGGCTTTTTAGAACAACAGCGTGCATGCAACACAATAAGGGAGAGACAGAAACATTGTGTGCCTGCGTGTCACACTGACATAACTGTCTTCAACAACAAACTCTCTCTTGTTTACCTAGTTGTTTCTGCAAGTATTATTTTCTAATTTTTTGTGTTAACTATATAAAATAAACAGAAATGAATGCCAGTCAAAGTCCAAACACAGCCATAGTGGCTATCTCGCCGAAAAATAAAGCCTCTAAATATGGTTGACCAAAAAGCTCATGAGACTCAGTTTTTAAGCATTGCAACTCTATTAACAGCAATCCTGTTTCTCAGGTCTGCATTATACTGCTTTGGAACACTATCTCAGTGAAGGATAAACCAAGCAACCTTAAATCAAGCCATAGATAATACAAGGCCAGTTTACTGTGAGTAGGCAGCGAGTCCTCTCCAGTACAATCAATCCCTATTAAACACTGTAAAATAATGGTTTAGATGTGAAGGAAATGAATTCTTACATGCTCACCCACAGAACACTCAGCTTGGTCTTTTCAGCAAACAAACATAGAACTGTGTCCAAATCTCTGTTGTTAGGGCAGTGTTTAAATACTGTCACGTGCATGTATGTCATCTATTGGCTGTCTGATTATCAGTCCAAACATCCATATTTGTCAGCCTATCACGTTACAGATATGACCTTTGTCCCTACTCGGAGAGAGTGACAGGGAGGGTAAAGTTACACTATTGCACATTTCACTTGTGGCTCTTTTGCCACATTTTGGGAGGGTGACAGAGATCAAATAGGGCAGTGTAGTACATGCCAGGTAAAAACTGCTACATGTGACTTGGTTTCAGTTCCTAGAAAGTTTTTAAAAGTAATTCATTATCTGTATTTGTTTATAATGATGCTTATCAAATAAATGAATGCAGAGTTATCAACTGTGTAGGCACAAAACCCTGTCCCAGTATGTTAGATCCATTAGCAGATGAGAGAGGGAATCTTAAGAAATGTCCTTATCTCCACTACAACTTAAAATTACAATATTTTGTTTCTATAGGGGGATTTGGTTTGGTTTGAGTCTTCATACTAGTAATGCAAAATATCATGGCACTAGTAATTTGTTTGCATTTGTTATATTAATGAGCATACTCAAAGGATTCAACCCAAAAGTAGTTTCTTGTTTCAATAATCTCAGTAATTTATTTAAAAAAACAAAACAAAAAAAACCCCAAAACCTGAACTTAGAGACTTTAAACATGCTAGAAAAGACCATTTAACTTACAGTCTTGTTTGGCCACAAGCAGTCAAAAAAAAAAATCTCCAGCTAACTTTTGCTGTGTCAACAAGCAGGAACTCAGCAGACAGATTGGCAGACCTGCTATGAACTTTATCCCAATTTTCTTCCACATGCTCTCCTTTTTGCTTCCACCACTGGGCATTAATACAATCCTTAAAATCAGATCAATGGCTGCAACTAACTAATACTTCTCCCATTTATTTTCCTTATTAACAGCTTTATTGTACAGTCAATAAAATGTCAAACAAATCTAAAAAATGCTGATAGCAATTTTCCTCATGCTCATAATTGTTGGACTTTTTTTTTATAATTAGTTGGTTTTAAAAGTAGTAGGGATGTACAAAACGTCATTTTTTAATAGTTGAAGCTCATAACAGTTTGACAATTATTAGTTGAACAACCAATCAGATAGTCTTGCTCAGTGTCCTGTCCACAAAACTATCTAACTGGTTACCATCACAAGTATCTATCTAAGTATCTATCTATCTAACTGGTTACCATCACAAGTGACAGCCTATCAGCTACTGCACCACTGAACACATGCACAGACTGGAGCTGCTCCAGTCTGCATTTCTAAAGCAGTTTGAACAAATAATGATATGTACATACATGACGTACATATATTTAACAAGGAATCCTCAAACTAGGTAACCAGTTACATTCAAGATATGTTCTTATTTGGATACCTGAAATACAAATTTGTCAGCACTCCCTGGTTAGGAAACTTTTATGAGATACGACACCAATATAAAGAGCACACAGAAAGAACTGAATTTATTTAAAGAGTTCACACTTTCACTCACTCTCATGCTAAATAAGATGATCAGAAATACTGATCCTAAAACAAAACCATGACTTTACCGGACTCATCAAAGAAATTACGTTTCCCCTATAGCTCAGTGATTTTTTTCAAACTTAGACAATCTCTTTTAAAACTATGCATATTTTGCATCAAGGTTTTAGGTCTTATATATCAAAAAGAGGTTTAGAGAAACAAACATTGAGTGTGACCATGAAAACAGCCACTGGGTCCAGCTCCCTATGGGTGCAGGCCCCACCTGTGACCCCACTCAGCCTGGAGGACAGATTAGAGACGCTGACTGGGTTAAAGCTGCTTAAGGCCGGACAGCTGCTTCTGCTCTGCATCACCTGAATACAGCTTCTATGCCAGCACCTGACCACTGCTTGCTAGACTCTCTCAAGAGACAAAGGACTGTTGAAATGTACATTAGAATAAATTAAGTACTCTAGTACTCTCAAATCTCAACTACTTCTTGGCAGGTGCAGCACCTTTAAAAAAGTCACTCTAATTTGAAAAACTTAATTTGGCTTGCAAAAATCTGCACTCCATTTACAACTGTAAACGTTTGAAATATGCCCTGCAGTGCTGTGCTAAATATACACTTTAAAGTTCCAACAAATCTGCCAAGGCCTGTCCCTATCTAGCCAAACCACGTCTCTCGCATTTAACTTACCAGTAGACATAGTAGGCCATTGCCATGACCACCAACGCCCCACAGATCCCAGTGAAGATCATCACAGCACTCTGGTTAAGCATTTTGGCTCCTGGTATCTTACCAAATCAAAGCCAGAATAAAAACTCTAAGAAGAGGCCTGCAGAGCCCAGTGGACAGTCACTTGCTGTCCTGCTTCATAGCCATGATAATCCCACAGAACGAGAGCGAGATTATGATGATGACAGCAAGAAGACAGCCAGATCCAAGACCCAGTTGGAAGAACTGCCTAATCAGCAGAAGACTTTACTAACACCCAAAAATTTCTTATCACCATGAAAAAATTACCACCAAGAATGGATAACAGTTGAGAGCCAGTGCAAAAAGAAGGGCCAGCAACTCCCAAAGACCCCTGTGGATTATTAACAGAGTCCACTAATGAATGCCAGGAAGACAGAGAGAGGGCTCACTTCTGGAAGAATGAAGGCACACATGAACTGTAAGAAGTGTCTTACATGCATTCCCATCCTCTAATCCAGCGGATCAGATTAGTGCTGATTAGCAGGCTATGGGCACCCTGGATATGTCACGATTCATTAACATTAACAAAGAAGAAGGCAGGACTCTCCCATACCCAGGGTGGAGTTAGCAAAATGGCATCTGTTACACTAAATGAACCAATCATACTGCAGAGTTTCTTGTCTCACTTTGCCATTGGCCACCTGTTAGTAACACCTTGTATTAGGCAGAAGTGCTAACCTCAAAGGCAGGGTCAGTAAGGCCTAAGCAGTACAAAAAAACATGATCACAATATCTTTTTTCTATATTGATTATTATTGATAGTTATCATCATATATAATTTGTTAGTGCTGAGTATTCTGATATTAAATCCTGAAAAAAATTTTGTTAAATAATCTTTATAATGAAATTTATATGCCTTAAGAAAGTGAAAGAAGTCAACAATGTCTTTGGTTTTAGATTACACAAGTTAATTTTCAGCACTTAAGATTTTTTAATGAAAAAACAACTTTTTTGAATGCTTGTATGGCTAAAACATACTGAATTTGGATTTGGAGGAAGCAGCTACTTATTGCAGGTAAACTGGTCAAAGAAGTCTGCGTTCTGTTTTAACAGGCATCTTTATAAAATGATCATAATATCTCCGATGTAATGATATACGATAATAATTTATTTTGTTGCACCGAGAGACAATAATCATTGTGGTTAACTCCATGAAAATAGCCATCAGTCATTCAGTTTCATTTCCCCTGCTGAGAGTTCTGCCCTCAAATGCTTTACACCACCAGTGTGCAGGGAGTTCAGCAGTCCCGCCTCTGTTGTGCTACCAAGGCAAAGACATTGATGCCAAGGAGCAGAGGCAAAGAGGCAAAAGCTGCTTTTGTGACCCTGGATTCCACTAACTGTTTTTCCAAGTCAAGATAGCTTTATCATTAAACTATTAAAAAAAAACAAACAAAAAAAAAACAACCTCCTCATATGCGTTTCCAGGCTATGCTTGAATTTATTAACCTGAAGTCTGGAGTTCAGTGATATTTATCCTCTACCCTCACCCTCTCTTTTCCACTTTGACAGCACCTTGGGTACCGAAAATTATTCACAACAGATCTGTGTTGCATAGCCACACAGAGATGACAAAGAGGGCCAGTGGGCAAGCCAACAAAGGCCTTTGAGTCTCTACACAGAACTAATGTCAAATGTGGTTCAGACAAGCTGGCAGAGAGATGAAGTGTTTGCTGAAGCAAATAGGTCAAAGGTGAGAGTACAGTCCTGAGGCCTTGCCACTGAACTTTAAAGCTAAATATAAACAGATAAATAAATACAGTGTGATAGGTGGACAATGAAGGTCATTCATGTTTCAAAGCATAAACTGCTCTCAGTCCTGCACATGGCACCATACTGATAAATACTCACTTGTATAACTTTAGCTACACAGTTGTTCGTTAGGCTATGTGTGATATTTTAAAGTCACAACACTTACAACCAAAGCCAAGAGTCACTATCAGTGTTACTATTTCACTTCAAAAAATGGAAGGTATTCACTTTCTTGGTTAGATATATAAGTTAGAAAGCTGGGCAAGATCTAACATGAAGGCTAATACATCAGGAGCAAACTCACTTGCTAATGCAAAGATTGATATTAGATTTCACAGTTTATGAGATAAAAGCTGTCATTGTTATGGCAAAGTCGAGTATAATAACAATACAACTCACATACATCATGTATTCTGATAATGACTTTCTTAAATACTTTCATAATGCTTCTAAAAAAATTTCATTATAAACAAATCCAATGAAAAAACAAATACAGCCATTTGCTATTCCCAAAACACATCTATATAGCTGTCTACCAGCATCCAATAGTTATGAAGAAGAAACACATTTAAGATCTTTGTCTCTGGATGACAAATTACTTATTAAAATTGTCAGCTGGGTTCAGGTTAAAGCTCTGTGTAAACATGGGATTATGTCCTTGTGGTTTGTTTGATACAAAGGCACTTTCCAGAGATCAAAAATGCAATGAAGTATTCTTTCAAATTAAACTGAATTTGAAACAATGGAATTCAATATGTGAGAATCTTGAAAACTGCTCAACATTACATGTAAACCCAGTACAAACAAGTTCATTTCAGAAAGGACAGAAAGTATTGACAATTAAAGTAAAAACAAATTTCCTGAAAGAATAGCCTTGCGTAACTTAAACATGGTAAAACTATTTCGAAGCTTCTTCTGGAGAAAGGGGTGTAGCCATAGTAAGACGTTAACACTGATAAGGCTAAAAGATAAACAAGAAACTTCTTTTTGTCGACAAAATATGGCACTAAGAGCAGAAAAAGTAGGATGGGTTAAAGGTTGAAACTGATATACAGTCCAAGTATCCATGCTACTTAAGTTGACATATTGCCTTAAAAAAAAAATCACCCAAAGGTTAACAAAACACTACATTATCTGTAGGGTTGGGAAGCAAAGTTCAGATCCAAATTAAAGCCTATCCCAAGATGGCAAATTGGATTTGCTTCCAAAATATTGTTTCCCAGTCTATGGCAATGAGTAGGGCTTGAAATTGAAATTTGGATTCCAAACTTGCTATTGTGGGATAAAAGTCAGAGATGGCACTGTTTGGATACTGTTTATCTTCTAACATATATCTCAAAGTCCTAGAGTGCATTATTAAGATTTGGTTAGCTTATAAAGCATTCAATAACCTGTTACGTGCAAACAGACAAGTTACTGGACTTTGAGCTGACAGTTTCTTCAATTAACACATGTACCTGAATGACGTGTATAACTCAGACACACAACCCCCTCGAGGATTTGAGGTAAATGCTGCTACAATTTGGTTGCCATGACAGCATATGAAGTGTTACATCCATGAATATTAGTTTAACTTGTTTTCTTTTTTCAACTTGTTTAACTTGAGTTGTGTGTCTCAAAGTAATTATTAAAAATGTTGACTGTGTAGAGATATGACTTGGATGGTTCTTAGGAAGACAAGGAGCTACTGCAGAAGCAGCTCATCAGGAAGGGCCCTGTTCCCTGTAGGCTATTAGCTCCATTAGGCCAAAACAAGCAGGATTCTGCTGCTATCTGCTAACCTGCTCTCCTCACCGATTATTTTGTTTCTAGTGTAACATTATCAGGGAAAATAAAGGTTGGGCTCCCCATCAATTGCAAGTTTACAGCATCCTTTTGTATTCTAAAGCACAATATTGTCTATAAATCTTGCACTGAGTAGTCAGCCAATGATAGTAACTACAGAAGCATGAGAAACACACTTGGTTGAAGTCAACGTTTGATTCAGTTTGTCATTTGCAAAGTGCTATACATACATAAATATATAAATACAAAAATCTATGTCCCAAGGGAAGATCTATGTTTATTTTAAACACAATCTATGTTTATCTTTCTATACAACAATCCATCAAATCAATACAGAAACTCTGAATCAGTTTGATAATAGAAAACCATTTTACTGCCCAGGCTTACTTTGTGTGTCAGTGCGTGTAAGTATATAGCACAGGATAGATGACAGCCTTACCAGTTTGACAGCTAAAACAGTTGCAGTTGTCTGCACATTATACTTATGATTAGTGTCAGCTACATCTTTCAAATAATTATGGGATATAGCTATTAGGAGTCCCTTTAGTCAGCAGGATGAAGTCACCAATGCTCTGGACAGTGAAGTGGTAATTCTTTCAACAGAAAATTAACAGATTGCAATTTAGATAAGTAACTATTTGTCCTGGCCATTTATCAGATCATCAGAGGTGATACACACACCTTACATATTGACTAAGTTGATACAATAATTATTTATAATTTCCCAGCACTAAAGCAATACATTTCCCTGTCAAGATCCGTTGCATGCAGACACACCAAACAAAATATTCTACATAGAAGTGTGGAGCATAAAACTTAGTGTACATATACCACTTGAATATTTGTCATTGTCCTATCTATCTAAGCCAAACGTTGTATCCATGGACTACACATGAGTCCATGGGCACAACGAGAGAACACAGCTGTCTCTTGCACAAAGCATGAGCACTTACAGCATCATAATGCTCACTGTTAAACATCAAAACAACCTTGGAAACACAGCAAACAAAAACTGTCATGAATGATCACGGTAACACCACTTGCCTGTCAAGTACTGCTCGCCTCGTTGATAAGATAAGGGTTCAAACCTTAAGTTAGGACCGACTGAAAGAGCCGCAGACTTAAATGAACTCTGGTAACCTTACGTCTGATGTGTGGTACGATATCGTTACGCAGGTCATCTTCGAGTCAGCAGGCTCACTTGACGTAAAAGCAATCCATAGACGGCTTACAGTGTAATAGCAGTTTTGGAGATGGATTCAGAGATACTTTGCCATCTATTTTGGCACGTCACAGTGTTTGCCAGATCAGTATATGTGCAGACTTCTAGTTTTGCAGCTCCATGGCCCCTGAATAAAGACGCACGACTGGACCATTTTCATTAGTGCGGCGTGGCTAGCTTGAAATTGCTAAACAACCAACTAGCAAGCATATGTCCAACCAGTGACTGGGCTTATCGTTTGACACATGTCTTGACTGCGGCCGGGGGCGTAAATCAAGCTAGCTGCGCGTGAACTCAAAGTTGCAAACACTGATCACTGTACACATGCGCTTGATAAAAACAAAAATAACCAGTGTGTCCTGCTTATGCTTTCAGAGATTAAAAATAAGTTGATACCGCCTAACAGAAGCCTAAAACCTGACGTTTGTGTGCAACTAAACCGAGCGGCACAAGGACAGAATGAGCTGCTAATGGTTCATGCTAGCATGCTAAGTTAACGTAACCATTGTGGCTAGGTTAACGGGATAATTGCAATTTGGGGACAAGATGGAGAAGAATATTTGTAGTGTTAGCCTGATTATAGGTACCAAATTTCATGCGGATATTGTCTGTAAATTTGCAAACTGACCTGTGTCGCTTGTTAATGGCAGACTGTGCTAGTCAGCCAGCTAACGGCAGCAGTCAGTGTCAGTAACGGTTCTCGGGGCTTACCTGAATATGAATCACTTGGGAGTCGGGCGAGTCGGTAGATTTCGCAATACTCCCCCCCTCTCTCTGGCTGTCTGGAGCGCAAAATAACTTTGTTAAGGATACCTCCTTATTTCGTCCGTTTACTCAGACGCAATAAAATGACTTGAGCCAATGCGATTTGTGAGAGCTCTATTGTTTGTCGGTTAAAGCCCCACATTTCCTCAAAGCCCATCTGAAGGTAGCATGCCCAACATCCGGTCCGGCCCCTCATTCATTCTTAGAGAAATAATTAAAAAACACAATATTTTTAAACAACGAACCTCTGCAGCCCAAGTATTGATCCAGTACTACATTTTCAAGTAAACCACACAAAGACAGACGTAAAAATACTGAAATATGTATTTTGCCATATTTCAGATCCCCAATCACTTCATAAGGCTATTTATAGCTTCAACTATTGAGAATTTACTCTTAACATTTAACTGAAAGCATCACTTCGTCCTAGCAAAAGTCAAAGTATTTCCAAGTAGGCTATAACAAAAATTACAAGTGCATTTTATCCACAAGAGACACTTTCGCATTATCTACAACATGCTTGACAGTCGATATTTTACATCTCTACTAACAGAAAAACATAACTCTGGACAGTTTGATCTTTTGTGCAACAGTGCTGAAATTAAAATTATTTAAAAAACGTTGCATTTTTTTATTTAGTGTCAGTATGCATACGTTTTTTTCTTACTGTCAAATGGCGCATAGACACCAACACACTGATCTCCTAAATCGTAACCTTACGCAGTCAGGGTCATATCATGAAAGTCATTTCATTCCCTCGAAGGTGTGCATGCTTGTCAACTTTAGACCTCTTTAGCCCTCTGCTGGTGTTTTTGCATAGCTGCAGGTTGTTGCATGGACTTCTGGCCTATTGTGTGACACATTTGGCAAGGCATCTTGATGAACTACAAGGACACAAAAATCATTTAAAAAATTTATCAAAACCTGTAGTGTTTAATTCAGGTAACCTTGTGTATGGCACTTGTAAATAAGATATCCCACCAACTTTGCTTACTGTTGGCCAGACAGACTGGTGTGTCTGGCTATTTGGGTTAATGCTGGCTATTCAATACTGTGGATTAGTGTTAGCAAAACAGACCCGTCACCTGGCCCTAATCACAGGGTACACTCAGCACTTGGCAGCTGACTCTTTTGTATTTCTTCTCCATTTTGAGCTTTTATTTACAACCTCTTTCAATTTTAAAGAAAAGCCTGGTAGGGTTTTATTTTCTCTAAATTATGCAGTTAAAAGCAGTTATATTTTCAAAGCAGTTAACTTTTTAAATGAGACAATTTTAAAGTTATTATACCAAAGTATTCTAATTAAGGTCAATTTTACATCTCTGTGTTTAACTGAAATTTTGAAAAACAGGTTTTGTATATTTTTGAAACCAGACAAGTTTTTCCTTATTGTATCCCTCGTCCTGCTAACCATAATTTAACCTGAACTTTGCCTGAAGCCTTTCTGCCATTAGTGTGTAAACAGTTATGACCTCAGAGTATAGTTAGCTCCCTCTTGCTGACACAATGTAAAGCCATGGCTCCATTACTTGACCTAATAAACCTAAAACAAAAGCAGGTATCAGTAAAAAGAAATACATCATTCCTAGCAGATTCATCTTGAATTAATTATAAAATTATAAATAATACATATTAAATCAAAACAGTTTCAGTAAAAGATTCATAATTTATTATTTCTGTTCATAAACTGCTCTATATTAGAGCAGTGGCTCAAGGTTTGGCACTTGACTGACTTTCAAACACTATGTGTGAGGATCAACTATTACATTGGTACACAAAAACATTCACAACCAATGTAGTTCTTCCTAACCCTGTTAAGGCTATTATACATCATGGACTTTCATACAGACTCTTTTGTTGAGATATGACAACAGTTAAAAATGGAAACAATGATCATTTGTAAATACATTAAAGATTATCTGTGCAATTACCTCAATTTGAGATGTTAAAGACATGGATCTAACATGTTACACACCTGCTAGTTCAAGAAAGCAAATTAATTAAAAAAAGAAGTGAAAAACATTTTCAGAAAATTGATTAAAAGAACAATTTTAGACATCAACTATTATCATGATGATCATTTAAGGTACAATTTGTTTCAGGCTAAAGTAGGTGAAACAAATCGAGGTAATAACTCTATAGACTACATATAAATTGCATAAGATGTTAGTCATTTTGTGGGAGTTAACAATGCACATCTCTGCACTTATGTGTCCAATCTTCACGTATAAGGTGGTAACACTTTATTTAAAAGTGCATGATAAAAACACCCAAGTACATTATAAGCACACTGCATGCATTTGTACCTTTTCATGGTGATCATTTCAGAAAACTCACAATGCAATAAAATGTTTTAAATCTGACATCATTATTTGGAGATGATTATATACATACTGTATATACTCAGCAGAAGCCCCTTTGCTTTGCATTATGTGCTACTTCTGGCCTAACACGTTATGTTTTGACTACTATTCATGTGCTTATAATGCCTTGTGGAACACACTTTAAGTACATGTGACTAGTCCTTACTACCATAACCTAAACAAGTAGAGGCATAGTCATGCATTCCTCAGAGGTTTTGTTTTTTTTTGTTCATCTTAATTGAGGATTCAAGTACACTTACACTATCTTTAAACCTAAATATAGTTGGTTAATGTCCTTTTTTCCATTGAGGGGGAGATGATGTCTAAACAGGCCATAGTACAGTCACATCTGGCAGTGATTCCAGTGTGTTTGTGAGTAAAATGTAAATACACCAAATCCTGCTGACCCCTCTCATGAAAACTTTAGAGATTCTGTAAGGCAGAGACACGCAGCAGTCTTTGATGTGAAAAAATCCTACATGTTTCTGGTGGACGGCCCACATTTGAAGCTGATTTGTACCAGCACGATGTTGATGTTAACGAAAACTTTACTGTCTTCAGTATGAAGACTAATGTAAAACTTTAGCTTCCACTACAATGGCAGGATTCTCGATGTCTGCTTTGCTCTGAACCATTCTCAGCTCCAATTGTGCAGGACTGGGCCTTTTCCCAGGACCAGCCATCTCTATCGGAGAGAAGAGAAGAAGAGTATGTAATGTGATCTTTAGATATTGGGAAATCTAGCAGTCACAGAGTCATTCTTATCTCAGTGAATGCTGAGTTGCTTTTACATGTAGTTAAAAGAGAGACAGTTGTGACATGACTTATGTCTTAAATCTGTGAGATAGCAAACTCTAGAATAATGTATTTAACTAGGATGTGTACCTTAAAAACTGTTTTTTTCAAGATAATGCCAGTGGCTTCTAAGTAATGCACATTACTGGTTGACATATTACTATCGATTGCATAAATACAACCTCATCAGCAGGAGTAAGCAAACAGTGTTTCTTTATGTGCAGTAAACCACTTCAAGAAAATCGAGAGAGACCACATCAACACACACAAACCCTACCATTGGCATAAGTAATGGTCCTCTTAATGACATGGTGCATGACTGAAACAGTCTTTTCACAGGCAGCCTGTAAAAATAGTAGAAAATTGAAATTAATTCATGACAAAGTGTAGTAAAATAATTCCACCAGATTCCACCATCCGCTTTCTAAATGAAAAGTCAAAGTTTGTTTGCTTTTTTAACACTGACGCATATGAAAAAGTTGAATCATGGATACTTCTAGATACTGTACATCATGATTAATATTTATAAATAAATGTACATTGCATGGCAGAGTTGAATTTTAAGAGGGTTTTTCCTTTACTGCATATTAAAGTTATAAATGAATACATTTTTGAAGTAAAATGTTACATTTAGCTGTTTAGTTGTTAGTGCTGCCCTGGCCTTGCAAACAAGGTCTCCACCTAGTGGTGGATGTATTTGTAAATAAATTTTGAATTTTGACTTTTAAGTTTGACCCTTTGAGGTTGGTCAGTGTACAGTGTTGAAGAGTAGCAGATTTAGTTAGCAGTGTGGAATTAGCAGCCTCTGGTTGTCCACAGAGTAAAGGAAATGTATGCTTATCAGTGCGAGCACATATATTGTTTTAGGTGCAATATACGGTTGTGTGGTCAACATTTAAATTTCCATTAGTGTGTTAATATTTATTGCAGTAGCACTGGGCTTATAGACGAAGAGCTACTTATTTTATATAAAGCCAATTAAGAAATCAAAGCATCAGTACATCAATCATATAAAATAGGTCATTATTCATAAGTACATACATTTTCTCCACCTCCTATGTGTTACTTACCTTTAGGTCTTTCGGGTGATGATGAGTCCAGGCCAGCAACATGGCAGCAAACAAGTCACCTGTCCCCACAAATACAGCATCCACTTTTGGGATGTCCATACAGATTTTCTGACACGTGTTGGTCCCATCTGGTTTCACTGCAGTGTGGAATCACAGGGCAGTGATATAAAAACTGATGATACAACAGTTAAAACTGTGGCACACAACAGCCTTAAATATCAATTGATCACTATGTTGTTTATAAAAAAGGGTCCCCCTCCAGAAATGCAAAAATAAAGAACTGAACTTGAAAGTGTAAGCAGATAATCTGTCTGAGGATTGTCGGTCTGGTGCTTTACCTATTTTTTGGCTCCCGAGGGCCACCAGGAATTGGTCACCATGTTTTGAGGGGAGGTCTGTACTGGTGAGGACCACGGTCTCTGGGCCCATTTTATGAAGCAAGTCCATCACCTTGGGGGCAAGGGGGTTTCATTTTTCAAACTTTGTACTGTTTTTTGTCATAAACTAAATCAGATACTGCACAATGAGAAACACAGGCCGCTCACCTCCAGAGCATCTTCTTCTGTTTTTATTTTCTTCCCAGTTAATAGCCTGTTTAAAACAAGCAGAGGCCATGTTTGTTTCAATGAGACAAAGGTTTGACATTCTCCTCTCCTTGCCCACAGAACAAAAAGACATTAGTCTAACAGGATTTTATATCCAAGGTATAGCATCTGCAGCTAACCAATAATGCCAGAAGTACCATCCGCTGGTTCACTTTCACAGGCTGCCTTTTATCGATTTTTCAAACTATGTTGCATAATGCACCATCAGTTTTGATCATTGGGAGTGCACTCACTCTGCTTCAAACTGGTTGGGGGTGAGGATGTCAGCCATTGGCACTACTTTGTCCCTGTAGACTGGCAGCAGGGCCTCTGGAACGTACTGAAACAGGCAGCAAAAACAAGAGTTTCATTTCATGTTTCCTTTCCTTGGTTTACTTGCAGTTGCTCACTCCTTTTATTTTGGAATTATGGATTTTTACACAGTGAGAACAAATAATAATGATATGAATAAAAGATGCAAGTTCATTTTGCCAAAATTACTTGTATGAATTAAATATTTTAACAATATTAATATAGATATTAACAAGTAGTGACCTTTTTTAATGTTGTGCCAGAAAAGTACACCAAAACTTATATTATTATTATTATTATTGTTACACAGTAGAGGCTCAACAGCTGTGTCGTTCTTACCATTTCACCCTGGTCTCCCATAACAGGATCACAAACTGTGGAATAGAGTTCAAAATTAAGCTTCAAATATACGAGTGGAAAAAAAAACATTATTTGTGTTCTGTATAAGAAGAAAAATTGTCACAGCTGAGAGGCTGGAGCTTCAAAATATTTGCTATTTTTGCTCAAAATGATTGACAGATTGTCAAATAATGGCCCCCTTTTTGTTTTGTATAATGGTTATCACAATTTAAAATGCGAAGAATGTGAACAATGAACACTCACCATACACCAGGCTGGGATTGGCCTTCTTCAGCTCCTGAATAATATCAACAACCGTCTCCAGGAAGGACGTGTCCCTGCTGTAGCCTTGGGGATTAAAGTATACAGTCGATGAATAGAAAAGTCTCTTTTACTGTGCTGTTCTCTTTTCAAGTGCTCAATCGATCAATTAGTCAATCTATGGCAGCCCATGGATATAAAAAAGTCAAGTCAAGTTAATAGAGAGGGTAAGTCAAAAAGGCAGGTTCACATTCTAGCGTTAAAACATAATTGACTTGGAGAGGAAAGGCCTGTCTTTTTAGTCACAATGCAGCACTACACTGTGGCTGCATTGAATTTCTGTCTGACCAAGGCTGTCATTGGAGGAAAATTGGGTATATCTTCTAATAAACAGCTGTCATAAAATAAAAAGGCTGTTCAAGATCCATGCAAGCATGCTGTGCATTTTCATCCCCACGTTTGTTTACCTCACAAGGATAAGCTGCATTGACTCACCTGTGAGGATGTAGTCATAGTGGTTCACCTTATTGAGCTTAATGCCCTCATATAGCACATTGAGCTCCTCTGCTGTCAGTACTTGGCCCTTCCAATGGGAGTAACCTGGGAGGGAAGCGGGAGAGTGGACAATTCAAATTACATTACTGTTATTTTGGGGTTATTTTTGTTTTTTTTATTGAGAATAAAAAAATAAAAGAACCTGCAGGGAACCATGAGACACAATCACTTGTGTTAAAGTGTCTAACACCATTTAAACTAAGAAAAAACCTGTTATTTTAGTCATGCTGTGTTTTAATCTAAAGAATAAACACAGGAGTGTTTTTCACCACTTTGCCCTGTTTTCCCATCCCCCCACTCCCTCTGCTGAGGTCCCTCTCAGCCTGGTGTCCAGGGCCAAACGGGTCCCTCCACCCTTACTGAATGGGATGCCTGTATTCTGCTCTCCAGCTCTCTCCCCTTCTTTGTCCCCCTTTCATCATTAACCTAGAATAAACCTTGAAAGCTCTTCTGACTGCAAATGATGACACACAAAGGAACACACTTTGGTTCACACAGATTCCAAACCTGACCCTGATTGCAGTGCTAGGACTAGTTTTTGTTTTAGAAGATATAACTTTTGATTTCTTTTACATCTGAAATCCACACTTATCCAGTGTTTCGTGACCTCTGAAACAGAAACTTTTGGAAACACTACTGGATGATAAAATAAAGGAGACTCCATGCCTATAATTTCACCTCCTTGCCTGTCCAAGGAAAATATGTCTCTATTCTTTCTTTTTTGTAATGGCTGTTCCCTTCTCTTTAACTAAGTAACAACCCCTCTTCTTCCTGTACCTGTGTGTCCAGTGCAAGTGAAAGGTCATGTGATATACTTTTGAGCAGCACTGCTGAACAGATACCGACCACTTTCCTCTCACAGAGGAGCAGATGTTTATATTTATTCGTGTGGTTTCTGGGCAAATGTCTCCAGCCCCTGCAGTGAAAACACATTCTTCACATAGCTTGGACCCAAAGTTATAATCCTATCCTCCCTGCAGGTGCTTTAGCAAACATATTCCAACTCCGGAAACTTTTGTCTTCCTCAACAGAGCACAGAGGAACAACATCTTTACTTCCCAATTGAACAACATGACTAAAGTGACGTTTATCTGTGGGATACTGAAAGGTTGTTGCTTAACATATTAAAAAGATTGCCAGCTGAAAATAAGGATGAGTGGTTCTAATCAACCTCAACATGTGACTGAAAGGATTTTGCAACATTACCTCAGTATCTTCTACTTGAGTGCCAGAATCTGGCAAGTTCAGTTTCTCAAGTCCAGATAACAACTCACACTAATACAATGCAGTGTATGGGTTAAAGCAGTACTAAGAGTGGTGCTGTTATTGATATTTGTTTAACTGTTGCATAGTTGAAATCACAATGAAGGCCAACTTCCAAAACGGGCGTGGTTGGATCAGGGAGCCTGAAGTAACGGAGCTGGAAGTAGGGAAGTGCCCCCCCGCCCCCCTCCTTGTTCTATTTCCTGACTGAATTTTTTGTATGACAAAAAGGCCTAAACAGGTTTTCAGCTTCATTACAACTGTTTCATTATCACTGAATCTGAACACAGTGTAGAAACAGAGCATATAAAAGACATCCATGAGACCCTGGTGAGCAAAAACTTCACAATATAATTGATGTTTAATTTGGAACCAGTTCTCAGCTGGAACCCGTTCTTCAATCTCATTCCTAACAATGAGAGAGTATTTGCACAGCATCCGTTTTCAAGTATCTTTTCTTTGTCAAAGAAAGACTCTATTCCAGCCTGCGTTGCGCTAATATTATTGTGTAAGGATATCTAACCTTGGTAACAGACCAGCTGCTGGGGAGCAGTGGCACTCATGGGTTGAGTGCCAAATGCACGGCATTGTGAAAATTCAAATCCACAATGTTTCACATTACATTGCTGGTGTTTTCCACTCAGACTTGGATTAGATCCCAAAGGATCAGACAATTTGGAATATCTTCTTGATGTCAATCCCTTGGCATAAAGGAAGCATTAGGTTGATAGATGCTCTTTACTGAGCTAACTCTGGCTAAACAGAAGCTGGAATATTCCAACAAAGAAATCCACAGACAGAAAATTCCTGAAGATCCAAAACAAGACTGAAAAAACTGGAGAGTGTGGAGATTGCAGAGCTTTTTCCACAAACTGAAAGATACACAGAGGCTCTTAGAGGAGGGTTCGGCTTTGGGCCAGTGCTTTCAGCTTCACATACTTGCTTTCAGCTGAGCTGATCTGAGAAATCAAAACAGGATCAGCTTATTTATGAAGTCCTGGAGCTGCACAAAGTGAAGGATCTGAGAAGCCAGGCAGAGGCTAAAAAACATTCAGGACTTTGAGCTGAAGGAAGCAGTCTGTAAAGAGTTTGATAAACAGCTCCAGAAAGTGACTGTACTGAGGGCAACAGCAGAGAGCAGCTTTGCATTAACTGCATTAACTAGGAGGAATCAATAGTATACAAACCAATACAGTATTCATGCTAAGCAACATATACATACAGATGTACTCAATGTAAATTTGGAGATAACTGCAATCAAAGATAAACTGATCAGAGAGAAAAGGTTCTAAGCAAACATTAACTTTCTACCCCAGTCTCACCTCCAAACACAACTGATAACCACAAACACTGTCAGTCAGATCACCAATACAAAGCTCATCTAAAGGTTTGTTTGGCAAGGACAAAGTACAAGAAATCTGGACAGTGATTAACTCACTACCACCTTGTTACAAGTAACACAATGGAGTGCACACAGCTTTTGTGCTCAGTCTTTCTCACTCGTGTTCTGTTTAAATTTAGCAAATACACGGAATACAAACCTTACCTGACAAACTAACCTCACATCAATTTTTGAACGTTTTGAAACTTGCATTGTCTTTATGGGCAACAGGTCTTTTTGATTGTACTTGTGTGCAAGCTGGTAAAGACCAAACAAATTAAATGTTGGTGGTCAAAGTCTGCACAAAAACTTTCAAAACTTAATAAACTTTAAGATTTCAAGCTTCCTAATCCATGTCCTACACCTATAAAAGAGTAAAACAGTAACTAGTTATATCAGTGAAAAAAATCATTGCATCATATGTCAATGAAAAGGTTTAAGGGTTAACTTACGGAGAAGGTGGAAAATGACTCAATCCACTCTGAGAAACTGAATTTAAATCACTCAACTGACTCACAGTGGACGATACAAAAGAACTCAGCAAACCTGTGTGATTTGAGAACTGCACAGAGTTGATGGAGTCCACTTCAAAGCCGAGTACCTGAGACAAAAAGAGTAATGCAACAGCTGTTTAAACAGAAAACAAAGACATCTGTACATTACCAGGTCTCAACAAGCCTCTGCATTTCACTGTACTGCGGGAACAGCACGGTCAATGACTTCTAAAGCCTTTAATGTGAACAGTTTGTTTTTTCATCCACTTAAGTTTTATTTCCCACTGTGTTTACCCTTTAAAATGACCACATTATAATTACCACACTTTTTCTCAGTCCCGTTATCTTGTTTCTCACAGCTTTTTCCTGCACCTTAAAACTTCTTTCGCTGGGAAAAGTCATACATTTACCCATTGGACTCTTGCTAAAAATTTGTTTCAGATGAGGACCACAAAATCAGTCCACATCTTAAACTTGTTGCTGCCTCTGCATGTTCATACAATACAAATAATATTTCAAATAAATAGATACAACAATGACATTCATCATGGCAGATATACTAAATAAAGCTAAAAAAGTCTCAAAAATCTTATTGATGTATAAATAAATGAACAAATGGCTTCTTGGTAGTAAGTAAAATCCAAAATTGATCTTTCTGAAAAAATATTTTTTTAAGTGCTCTTGGTAATTTCCTATTGCCTTCTGAATGCGGGAAAAACGTCTCCTGCAATGCAAAACGTGAATATATTTTAATAATTTCCTCTCTCCATTGGTTTATCAAATCCAACAACATACAAAGCTCCGACTTTTCCATGAAGCCCTTGCTACCTGTAGCTGCAGGATGTTTTGGCAATGATAACTGGCAACTGGAGTTTATATCATTCTCAAATTTCTCTTTAAAATCAGTGATATTTGTGGGTTTTTTTCATTGAGTTTCTGAATATTCTATATGTATTCAATTGCACAGCCACTGTTTATAAAGCTCGATGGGTCATCAGTGTTAACTGGAAAACGGCCTGTGGTGTTTCTACAGGACAGGAAATACTGTTGGAATTAAAGGCAAGACTCCTTTCTCAAATCAGGAAGTCACGCTCAATGCCAAGCGCATTGACCATAAATCTCTCTTCTCTAATTTATGCAATTTTCCCTCTGTTTAACTGCTTAACCGAGCCGGTCATCGGAACCACCTGAACCTGATATCCAGTTCTTACCTGCAGCGGGAATGTTGCCGACTTGTTCCCGACGTATCCCCTGACAACATGACTCTGAATGGACAACACACGACACTCCATTACCGCAATTACACCAGCTGCGTTCAAAAACAACAAGCAGAAACAGCAGACGCGACCGGTCCTAAAGCTGCATTAAAGATCGGTTTAGGCTCCGTCACGCTGAAACTAAGCATGTGAGGTATAATTCCCGCTTTGAAGGGCAGAAGCAGCGCCGCTGCTAGTGACATTTGCAGTTTTTCTTCAGGCAGCTATAAGGACACCTAAAGTGGTGCATTTATGGGCCGGAGAAGAATGTGGAAGACACAAGCTTCCTTTCGTTAAAAACGGTGACGTTGGCTCTCTCTTTGTGAATGGACATGATTACATAGTTTAAGCTCTGTGTTCAACTTCGTACAAGATCTCATATTAAAAGTGCATCAGAATTTTCTACCTGTAATTGTTCCCACTATTCATACTGACGATAGTAAGCGATCATTTCCTAATGCGCTGTGAATGTGATAAGTGATGGGGGCAAAATCCACAGCTCTTCTCTGTAGAAGCATAGACGAGGCCTTAGAATCCAGACACAGGCAAATAAGTTGCGACCTTTTTGGCTTTGGTGGACCTGAACATGTTGCAAAATTGCCTAATGAATACACAGTTCAATGTCGAGAGACAGAGATTTTGGATATAAAAAAATATTTTTAAGTTCAGTTGTGTAAACCTGTGAACGGCTCTTGAACACTAGAATGTTTTTGTTTTTGTTTTATAAACAATAAGGACAGTGGATTTTGTCCTTTCTGACTTACACTGAAACTGATTTAGGACTTAACCAGATTTCTTTAGGGCCGGTGTGAAAAGAAGGGATGATTAGCGTCCAAAAAAAAAAAAAATAGCAATCAAAATTTAAAACTGCATTGTGTTGTCAAGAGCAAGCATGAAATGTATGCACAGCACAATGAACGCATAAATGATCGAATTAATCATCTTTTAATTTTGTTGAACATATAGTGTGACTCTCCTTACAAAACACTGTTGGTACAATATGAAGATCACAGCACATACATTTTCAAGCAATTCTATAAAAAGTTGAAAAACAAAGAAAACGAGTACACACAAGTTTCCAACAACATTCTTACATTATTTACAAGCAGGACATAGTCAAAGAAATCAAAACAATCAAAACGCGCACCAAATAACAGAAATGTATGGTGATTCAATGATGTCGGCCACAAGTTTTGACTATGACCTGACCTGTGAATGCATATTAATGTTTAAGAAAAAGGAAAACTGTCAGTCTCATGACCTCTGAGTTATGGCTATTTAAAGTCATCGTGTGGCGCCATCTTTGGGTGAGTAGGAGACCTGTGCAAATGTTAACCCTTCGGACCGAGTGTTAGCAATAAAATAGTCCACACTTAAAAAATGGCAGGTTATTTTGAGAAAATAGAGGTGTGCCAGACTTAATTTCTGACAAAATGCTGTTTTTGCTGCAATTTAAAAAATATTTTTTCCCATGTCAACTTAATTTCTCTCTGAAGGCACTTATTAATTTCATGTCTCCAGTAATGTCTACAGCAAAATGTAAAGTACTGTAAGTCTTCGTTAACTTTCTAGCCTCTGACCTTTGTTCAATCAGTAAATTGAGCAAATAGTTGAGCAATTTGATTTACATTGCTGACCCACATTTTGATTGAGATAAGTATTTAAGTCACCACTAGAGGGCAGAAGAACACAGATAATTTATTTGTACCTGGTTTAATGAAAATAAAACCACAATTATAAAGCATTAAAAGGACAGAAGTTGAGATGGTGTCAAGCACGTCATAATTTTTTGAAAGAGTTAACTTTTTATTTGCATATTTCTGATTAGATATCACAGAGAGGGACATTTATAAGGACATAAAGTGAAAATGCTTACTCAAAAGTAGGGAGTGCTCAAAAGTAGTACTCAAAAGGCTAAAGTATCCTAAGCTTTTGGAGGTTATTGGTATTTTTGTTGTTGTTGTTGTTGTTTAGTTTATGCTTGAAAATACACACAGGTACAGTGTTTGTAAAGATGGTACACCACCAGCCTGTAGTGCCACTAGCACATTAACCATACTGAATCATCTCAGTCTTTTAATTTTGTTTCAGCTGATCACAAACACTTCATTCATTCAGCTGAAGTAAAAAGAATACATCAAAAAGTTGAAAGGATATATCAAAACAAGCTAACTTTGTAAATGCACCAATTTGAAGACCTGGAAGTGGACAGTGGAGAATTCCCTCGTTCTGCCACTGATGCTGCTAAGGCTGTGTGGGTCTGGGGCTGAGGGGTTGGGTGGGGGTCTCAGTGAGATGAGGGGAGCAGGTTTGTGGAGGAGACTCAAAAAGATGCTGTTGAAGGATTGACTGCCTCTGACCTCTGGGTGAGGAGCACAGAGGCTGGATAGAGAGCATTAAGAGCCAGGTGGATGTGCTGAAAGCTGAGCTAATCATCACTTCAATATACACAAAGCAGCTGTAGAGAGAGACTGCTAGTACAGACTTTTCTAATGGATTGTTAGTAATGGTCTTTAGTGTCAATGCACCAATGTGCTTGTTCTAAGCTTTGGATAAATGATTGTCTGAAAAGAAATGTGGTAAGAATAGGGTAAACTAGGTAACTTCTCTTTTTCCAGCCCAGGGCCCGGCTTTCCTTTATACATCTTAAATAATACAAATTATACAAAATAAACTAGTAAAGTCAAAAAGGATGTGCACCTTATTATTTCCAAATATGATAAGCTACACAAGATGCAAAATGTAAATAATAGGTACCATTGCTTTCTATAAGACTAGATTAAATTTTATAAGTCCTTAGAGACATGTTGTTCATAGAAACTGATCAACTCAATGCAAGAGCAAGGGAAGTGACAGTGCAACTTATAAATGAAAGTGCAGTGCAGTACAGTGTTGAATGCAATAATAGGGAGTAGCCTGTGTATATCCGCTACTTAAGCAGCACAACCACACTGCAAACTACTCCATCACCTAAGGTCCTGCACTGAAGATATATATATATATATAAGTGTGTGTGTGTGTGTGTAAAGATATACTTTTTGGATCCAAGTAATTAAAAATTGATTTAATGTAATAACACATAAAAAGTAATATTACCCAATGCAGAAAAAAAAGTTTAACTTTTATAAGTCCAACATTAAATTAGACCTACATAATTATTATACATCAGGGTATAAACTAGCATAGTGTTATTTGATGGTTGAGGTTGAGCTAATTTTAGTTGTTATATACTGTTGTTTTGTTTAATTATTTCATTATTTCATATGTCTGAATGTTTTGCATGTAAATTTTAATATATGAAGTAATTAGTATCTGAACCTGTCAAATAAAAATAGTGGTATGGAGCTAAAGCATTGATGAAATGAAATGATAAATCCAAACACACTTGGATGTCTACAGATACCTTACAGATAAATCTTAATGGTGTAATAACTTGTAGCCTAAAGTGTGTCGTTTTCTATGCTTTCTATACGCTAATATGTCAAGGTCCGCAAATTTAAATAATCTTCATTTTAGGTTTAGAAAAAAAGTTTAAAAGAAGAAGCAACACCATAAAAATAAAGAAAACATTAGAAAATGTAAACAGATGGTTTTGTTTCAGCCTACATTTCCCTGCCTTTGAATATCCCTCCGCGCTGCGCAGCCTGAATCCATCCACGCCGGCTGGAACTAGACCCGCCTCTGATGCTAATGTCTGGCTGGGGAGGAGCGAGCTGGCTGCCAGACTGACACGTAACAATCTTGGCGTAAATTTCAAGGAAGAAGCTTCATCTTTTCATAAAGTTGAATGTTGAAACTCTCGCTTCACGTGAGACTTGATGTGTAGTTGACCTGTCCCGCACCACGGGCCTGTTTGGACGCCTTTAGCAGCGACGCGGGACTGTGAGGACGGAGGAGCCGATGCACAAGATGAGATTTTCGGCGTTTATTTCTGTCCTGCGGTCGTTCGGGCCGGTGGTAATCGGTATTTCTTTAGGCTTCACGTTAAGTTTACTGAGTGTAAACTGGACGGAAGAAGCGTGTTATCTGGACAGTAAGGTGGCTCTAGATGTGACTCTGGAGCAGGATGGACAGCTTAAAGGAGCCCGAAAGCCAAACTCCATTTCGACCATCAACGATGTGGAGTCCGAAGAGGATTTTGAACCAAGAATAGTCCCATATAAACAAGTTCAGCAGAGTGCTCCGAAGAAAGTTTTCAGGTAAGCTTTGTATGACCTTTTGCTTTAAATGGTGACCACATTCTGTCAGTAGATTATAGTTTGAAATAGACGCCGGTAACGTTACAGCAGGCCGCGGTGTAACATTAGCTCATCCTCAGTAATTGACAAATAATTGTGCTGGTCTACATAATGCTAGGTGTAGGCTACAGGTGTCACCTGTTGTCTTGTAGGCATGAGATTTACACTGAGATTTACTCTGACTTCGTGATAGAAAAAGACCAATAAATCACAACTGAATGTCAGGCGTAACTAAGCATGACTAACAAGCATTTTCTCTGATGCTGTGAGGACATAAAGTCATAAAGTCTTCAGCCCTCTTTTTTCCTTGGCTCGTTTCTACATGTTAACATTCCCTGCTAGAGGTAACAGTTACTGCATATTTTGTGCAGTGTCTCCATGCTGAAGGATCTCTGCCCCACATTTTCTTTGTAAACAAGGAGACATTTCCAAGATTTCCTGGATAGAGACCTTGTTCCAGTGTTAGCCCTCACACCCTAAGTGGTTGCATTGCAATGCAATTCTGAGAAAGAGACTTTTCCCTGTGGGAAGTTCTGCTGAAGTCTGATCTGTAAGCTTCTGTGCATTCAGGTGTAACAGGCAACTTGTAGGCTAGGATTACAACTAAAGATTATTTTCATTATTGTATATGTCCCACTGGTTTCTAGATTAGCTTTGTTTTTTTAGCTCGTAAAATGTCAAAAAGTAGTTAAACAAGCTTATCAAAACTATTCAGAGCTTAAAATAATATGTTCATATGTTTCGTTGTACAAAATCTTAATATATTTTCAATCATATATGACAGTGAAAAGTATTAAAGCCTTAAACATGAGATGCTTTAACCCAGCAGAATGCATGTATAGCTTTTTGCTTGTTAACAACTGCTGATTAATTCTTGATTTGTTCACCATACTATTAATCCTCAGATCATTGCAGATCGGAAGAGCACAC
>JAQNCA010000005.1:16310350-16347362 GCA_029783725.1 Acanthurus tractus
CAGCTCTAGAGGGAAATGTAGGGCATTTACGGTATAACAGAAAAAAATTGGGTTGGGTTGTGGTTGCAGTGATGAAGCACAATTCAAGTTCTTGCATGTTTACATTTCCAAAGAGCTTATGGTTTTTCTCGTTAGTGTGTGTGTGTGTGTGCCTGGTTATTTAAAAACTTTCAGATTTTCCATTAAATTAGGTGGTTAGAACCACAGAAATAGGCTGGATCCCAAATCTATGCCTTTTATAAACTACTATATTTAGTCATCATTTCCATAATTATCATGGTCAAGTAATAAAACAGACATGAAAGTTATGGAAACGAAATGTTTTACTATTTTCTTTAAGTGAAGCAGTATGTTAGAGAATACACAACATTGGTGAAAGTTTATCTTCATGTTTTTTGTGTATTTATAATCAAAAGGGCATTTGTAAAATAGCTTTTTGTTGTCTTTTTCAGGGCTAAATATATTAGCACAGAGTTGGGGATGCGAGAGCGTCTGTTCGTCGGGGTCCTGACATCCAAGAACACAATAAACACCCTGGGTGTAGCTGTCAATCGCACCATTAGCCACCATCTGGACGCTGTGGTCTTCTTCACCGGCATGCGCAACCGCAAAGTCCCTCACGGCATGTTTGTTGTCTCTCATGGAGACGAGAGACTGATATGGAACATGTTTCAGAATATCAAATATATTTTAGACCATTACATCAATGAATACGACTGGTTTTACTTTGTCCAAGATGATGCCTACACAGAGGCTGATAGGATCAAATCCCTGGTGGATCACCTGAGTATGGATCGGGAGCTGTACATGGGCAGTCCTGAGGAGTTCATAGGTGGAGAGATGGAGGGGAGGTACTGCTACGGTGGCTTTGGGTACCTTCTTTCACGTACCTTGCTCCTCCGACTTCAGCCCTTCCTGGAAAACTGCAGGAATGACATCCTGAGCGCGAGGCCTGATGAGTGGCTCGGAAGATGCATCATCGACTACACAAACACAAACTGTGTCAGTGAATATGAGGTAAGTTGACTGTTTTCTTAGGGGGAACAAGAACAAAATATTCTTACTCATCACCATACAACTCTTTTCAAAAATACATACATTTGTTAACTTATGAAACTTTGAGTCAGCTTCTTGGTGTTTGATATTTAAAGGATACAGAATGAGGCAGTTCATACTTAAAATGAACGAGGAGGCTGTCATTTAGAGCAGTTGTGAGACAGGTTACAGCAGGGTTTCTCCTTCTCGACAGAAAAACAAAGCTGTCACGACAGAAATCATGCTATGCTTCTGGGAGAGCACTTAAAACTGACAGACAGCTATATAAAACTGTAATTACCATGCTAGCACAGAGGTGGTATTTATATTACAGAGTAGATTGCTAATACCCTTTAGCCTTTCATTTATTTTTTTTTCCACAGCTCCAAGAGCAACGTGGAATAAGTAAACAGGCAAGCAGAGCCCAGCTGAGTTCAGCGTTGCTTAGATTCAATGGTGTGAAAATCCCCTGTGGGTCAACATGCTCTGCTCCTGTAATGTCATTAGCATTTAAGGTCAAACAAGCTCTGTGGAGCCCTGATCTGCCCTAGTGCCCTTTCAGGTGGTTGTTTGTTGCATTTGTCATGGTTGTTTTGTCCATGATAAAGTTAGTGGTATTCATCAATATAAATCTGTGAAAACTGTAAACAATACTCATACAGGCTGGTATTTTATCGTTCAGTTCTTCCACTGTCTTCTGCTTCCATTTTCTCCCTCTTGGCCTTGACCCAGCGCAGGAAACCATCTTGTTGCACATTTGAGAGTGAGTTGCATGGCTAACTAAAGTGCCCTGAGCCAGAGGAGCCCTGACAAAGCCCCCCTAGATAAGAGAGGGAAGCAGTGGGAAAGTTAAAAGGCCTGATGTGGGCGAAGAAAACAGCTTGAAAACAGAGCCAAACATCAATTTATGTGTTTAAGAGACAGCATTGATGACAATTAGACATGGACAATGCTTCACTAAGTGTACCACTACACGCTGGAAGCTTGGCAGAGTGGCCCTGCGCTCAGTTAAGCAGTGACTCTGTTCTTTGTTCTTTTAATAGCTTTATCAGATTGGATCCACTTTTTTTAATCACTCAAGCTCCTTAGGTGGTTACTCTGTTTTTGACTTAAATGACTGCGTCTTTAAGTGGGATTCAGGTGCTAGTGTCAGCCATTTGCACCATAGATTTCACCTTTAGTTTCTTTAAATTGGCGCTTTGTAACATAAAGATGCATAGATCAAATTTAATTAAGATATTATCTCTTAAATCTCCTATTCCCAGAACAAATTATTTCTTGAAAAGACTAAAACTGCAGCTGTAAAGCAACAGTCTTCTATTCCTGCTAAAAGAAATAGTAGTGTTTGCTGTTCAGTGATGGTTGAAACCAGCCTGCTTGCAGGGGAGATGAGGCCATGGTGCTGCTCAGATAGCATGTTATGTTTGTTTAAATTGAAGTAGCGCAGCATAACAACTAAGCTTGGAGTAACATTAGGCATGTTTTTGTCATGCTGGATTCAAGTGGCCTCATGACAAGACCTCTCTGTTTTTTCTCAGGGGCTTCAATACCACCATTATGAGTTGGGAAAAAACTCTGATCCCAGCAAAGAGCAGAGCGAACACTTCAAGAAAGCCCTGACTGTCCATCCAGTGTCTGACCCTGAACAGATGTACCGACTGCACAGATTCTTCACTGAGATTGAACTCCAGAAGACTTACGATGAGATTGCTAAGCTGCAGGTAAGCTTATTTTCAAGTGTCACAAATCCCTGACGGTTCAGTCAAAAATAAAAGCCAGGGTACTCTTTTCATATCTCTATTGTGGGTTCAAAATACTAAATTCTGAGTGAAGTATTAGTTGTGTAAATGGTAGGTTGATAAATCTCTAGATCAAAATGCTTCTTATGTCTCCACAGGCAGAAATAAAGAATGTGAGTGTGGTTGCCTTTGAGGGCAACCGAAGCGCCCAGTGGCCTGTGGGGATCAATCCACCTTTTGAGCCGAAATCTCGGTTTGAAGTTCTGAAGTGGGAATACTTTACAGAAGAGGAGATTTATTCATGCATTGACGGTTCTCCTAAGTGTGATCTGAGCGGGATCGATCGCATGGATGTGGCAGATGTAATTGACGTTGCCATGGGAGAGCTGAACAAAAAGTACAAGCCTGTCCTACACCTGAAGAAGCAGCAGCTAATTAATGGCTACAGGCGCTTTGACCCCACCAGGGGCATGGAGTACACCTTGGACCTTCAGCTGGAGGTGGTTAACCAAAAAGGTCACAGCCGTTCCATCACCAAGCGGGTTCATCTGGTGCGACCTTTGAGCCGGATTGAAATCATTCCCATGCCTTATGTCACTGAAGCTACAAGGGTTCACATAATTATACCTCTGACTCTGCAGGACCGGAGCCATGTTGACCATTTCCTGGAAGTCTTCGCCTCAAATGCTTTTGAGACCAGTGAAAATGCCATCCTAACATTCTTGTTTATTTATGACCCCATGGAGGCACAGCAAGTTAACCAGAACGATATATTTTCCAGCGTGAAGACTCAGATAAGTGCCTATGAACGCAAATACCCTACAGTTAAAATACCATGGATAAGTGTCAAGACGGAAACACCATCTCAGATTAAATTTATGGACATCATCTCAAAGAAACACCCTGTTGACACGCTGTTCTTCTTAGCTAACGCTAACACAAACATCAATTCAGAATTCTTGAATCGCTGCCGTATGAATTCCATAAACAACTGGCAAGTTTTCTTTCCCATCCATTTCCAGGACTACAAGCCTGATGTGGCCTATCACAACCAGCAGCATCCAGTCACTGTCGATCTGGTCAAGGATGCAGGCCATTTTGACCGCAGGTCGTTTGAAGAAGCGTGTTTTTACAACTCTGACTACATGGCAACACGCACTCGAATGGTGGCAGATGTACAAGAAAATGACGAGATCCTAGAGACCTTGGACATCTTCGAAATGTTCGTTAAGTATTCAGGTCTGCATGTGTTCAGGGCAGTGGAGCCAGCGTTGCACCAGCAGTACACCTACCAAGCCTGCAACCCGCGGCTCAGTGAAGACATCTATCATAGATGTGTTCAGAGCAACCTGGAGGGTCTTGGTTCTCGCTCGCAACTTGCCATGCTGCTGTTCGAGCAGGAACAAGGAAACAGCACTTGAAAACACCAGTAAACTGCTGCACCTGCATGTGTTTAAGTGGATGTTAATAGCTTGTTTTAATAGCCTTTTTATGCAAGCTAGAATCTGGGGCAAACAGGAGCAGCACATGTTGCACCACCAATAAGTAAACCCTTACATTTGCCCTAAAAATAGCCCATTAATGGAGCTGCGGCTATATATGCGACCATGCAGGACTGTCTCCATCTTTCAGTATGCATCAGAGGTTATTTGGTTTAGTTAGTATGAAAAATGAATGCAGTACGTTCTTAATGAAACCTTTTCTTAAATGTTTACAATACTTTCTGAATGAGTTGCTAGAACCAAATGTTTTTGCTACTGTAATGATGTCACACACTAGCAGAGCCTTGACGTGCTCCTGGCTTATTCATTCGTATGTTTAAGGTTTCTGCTTTACATCTAGCGGACACAGGGCCACATGGGTAATTCAAGTGTTGAGTGTATTTTGCTGGGATTTTATCATGTTTGGTTCATTTAACTGCTGGAAGAAGTATCTTCCTTTCAACTGTTCTGTGTTGGGAGGAAGCATATGATGAATTACTTTGAGTTTATGTTGTGGGTACAGCTGGTTATTGTTTTGTTTTGGGTGTTGAACAGAACAATAGGCTGAAAAGGGCAGAGTAGTGTGGTGGTTTGTTGCCTCATAGAGGGACCAGAAATACTTGCAGCAACACTTTCACGTATATACAATGTCTATGGATTTAATATGAATATTAAAGATTTTAAATGGAGCTTCGATGGAAAGCTCTAACAGACACTAATATATTGCACCACAGGTTGTGTGCCCCTTCACACAAGGGCGGTGAAACATTGAGCTTTTGATATTTACTCATTTTGAGTATCAACAAAAGCATTTTTTTGTATATGTGCCTTGACACTGACTTTTCATATTGTAACTGTTTTAAAATGATCTTAATGTTACACAATTTTTTATTCACCCTTTCAGATGACGCACAGCTGATGTTTTTCATTAGAATTTTGGTACTGTTACAACATGTTTTGAATGGGAGGGAGGTATTATCTTTCCCTGTTGAGAAAACCCTTCACATACCCACAAAAAAAAGGGTTTTTCAGTAATTGTTACATCTTTTTTAATGGTAACGTTGAAAAGTTATTATTCCAACCGTCCAAAGGTTGTATGTGTGCCTCAAAGCAGGAGAGGAGTTTCTAGAGAATATCTTTATCTTCAGAGTTCTAGCGTATTCCAGTAGCATATTTTTTTTTCTCTATATGAAAACCTTTTAATGTAATGAGAGTTTACATGCAGAAGGCAAAGAAGTATGATTAATGGGGGGAAAAGTTCACCTTGTTAAATGTCTAAAGTCACTGCAAAGGTGTCATTTTTGTCCCCACTGAGGTTAGGAGTACTTCAAAAATTTAACTAGCGTAGAAACAATTGAAATTAAGAATGTATGAAATATTTTCCACATATATCAAGTATAGCAGACCATTTTTATACCCTATAAAAAGATGTTTAACTACATTTTGGATTGTATTGTTAAAAATGTTGTAAGTTTTTGAACTGTGTCATTGTCCTCCATTTCCTGAGCTCAGTTTTAGAAATGGTTGCTTTCTCCCAGTTGCAGTGCAGTCCAGCGGGAGGCCTTTTCTACACTATTGAGTGGTGGTGGTGGTGAAAGTAGCGGTACTGAATACCAGAAAGTTATTAGTAATTGTTATGTGCAATATTACAGATAACACACTACATAGATGTCCAATGGAGGGCTGTACTTTTCAAGGACATTTTGCTGCAAGCGCAGCAATGATTATATCTCACCAAACTGTTCATGCAATCACACAGAGTACGACTCACGCTTTCTGTTCAACGTTAGTTAAATACACTGTAATTTCCTTTGACAAGACCTTTAATGTATTTTGCTGACACTAGACACTTTTCATCATCAAATTTACGTTAAAATACATAAAATTAAGGAAAGTCCTTTTCTTGAACTTTAGGATTCAGAGTGTATGTTGGACACACTTTGTCTTCAACAGTGTTTCTGTATTTTCTGCCATTTGAACAAAAACTACAGGGGTCAGATCCAGCTGGACTTTAGCACTCATTTAATGACGCATCTCTTTTTTGTTTGATGAGAGCAGTTTTTTTCACAGTGACAGTGCTCCAGCTGACGTTATGTGAATGTTCCCCTTGATTCTTGTAAGAGTACGATGATAATAATAATGTGCAGAATTAGAAACTGAATCCTCCAAAAACAAAACACCACTGTGAAAGATGGAGGGCTGAGATTACAGTATGAAGTTACTGTGGTGATCTTTGATCTGCCTAAAAATAAGTGAGCTTGGCAGATTAATCACCCTGTATTGTTAACAGAGCCGCCATCACTGAACAAAGTCTCCAAGCATTTTGTCCATAACTTATTTATCTGTCACTTCTCTATAAATTATGCAGATTCTGAATACTTCCGCACTAAAAGATGCTTTCATTCTCTGTACATGTATAAATGTTTTATAGACTCTATTTTTAAAACTTTTTTAGCTTTATTCACACAGCAGTTGATATTTTATTATTTTTGGTGACAAAATTAAATGTATACTGTATCTTTGTGTTTTGTTCTTCAAAAATCATGTCATTTCACTTTAAATGTGTGTATTTCCCTCTTGATCAAGTAATTCATTTCATTGTTTGGACCTATTGGTTTACATTATTTATATGGGTACTAGTATAACCAAAGCAATACATTTTAATTAATGTTCATCACATTTAAATGTGTGCTGTAATTTCCAATGAACTGTGAATTATTGTAATTTTTAAAATAAAGAGTATTTAAACATTTCCTCTCTGTGATATTTTATTTTTTAAATTGATAAAGAGAAACCAAATGTTTCTTTTCCAAATAAAAAATATCTTGTTTGTCCTTTAGGTGTCAGCAGAAGAGCATGTTTACTCTCTGCAGCACAGATACTGGACCAGTGCAGCCGTTAAATGAAGTAAGCGGTGTTGCTGAACAACACACAGAAATCACATTTTCAATACAAACTGGTTTGGTTATCTCATTCATGTTCCCAGCATGTGCTCAGCGGGACTGCAGTTAACATTCCTGCCCATGTCAGACCTGAGGTATTCCCTATGTCTGGGTCGGGTAAAAACAGGGAAAACGTTGCGACCTTAATTACAGCTTTAGTTATTTCAAGGATCCGTATGCGCTACCCTGAGGCTGGCTGTAAAACCACGTAACTACAGAGCAGCTGGAAGTTAATTGTAAGTCATTATTTTGTACTTCATTTTACGATAGATCCCAGGACTTTCTCCTCCCACACAGGCATACAGTTGTTTCAAATTACATAGAAACTGCTAACAAAATTTTTAGTGTTCACGACAATTTAAGGAGAACTGTAAGAGGAAAAATTAGGATTAATTGTCAGACATTAAGGAGATGGAAAAAGCAAAATATTAACACTTCTTTAAGAAGCCAGAAAAGTTGTCCCATATCTCCCCCAAACCTACCTTTGTGGTGCCATCAGTCTTCTGCGACCATGTAAGTAAATTTTTTAACAATGCCTTAATAATCGAGAGGCTTTAAAATGAGGTAAAACAATTTAAAAAACACTTTGCAAATGAAAAATCAACAGCATGGACTTACAAAGTAAATTGGGCTCTGGATTTAGGAGGCACTGGTTTTACCAATCTAAACTTTAATAGTTATTATATTTACCATATTTAACATTTATAAAATGTGTTCTAACAGAGGAAATAATCACAAGATCACACTTCTGTACAAAATGTAAGCATTGTTACTGCAGTGATGTTCCATTTCAATCTTCGTCAGACATGGGATGAGATCTGAATCTGAAGAATTCCCAACAGCTGCTTTTTTCACCTTTCACTCATATTTTTCCCTCCTCAGATGACCTCTCAGACCTCGGCTAAAAATAAGCAGCTGAAGAAGTGGGACATAACAGCAAATATTCTCAACAACATCAGCGGCTAGTCAGATTAAATTGATTTTTATGGATAATGTAATAAGCCCATACAGGCTGAATGTTGTGGAGCTAAAAAGAGAGCTGTGCAATAAGGGAGCTCAAACTGGAGGCTTGAGGAATCCAAGGAATGTGAGCTACATGTTGTCAAGCAGGGAAACTGTCCCATCTGCTACAGTGCAGACCCGCCGCCCACCCCTCAGCCCTGTGGCACCCCACACTGACTGCACGCTGATGTTAAATCAACTCTTTGTAATCGACTCATCTGCGTTCGTACTCCTGTATACAGATTTAATCAGGTTGTGTTTTACAGTGCAGCCGAACAGCATCTGGATGATAAAAACACGTCCTACATCGACTCCAGGCTCCCCCGATCAAAATGAACTCTACATGATAATGCAGCCCTGTATTCATCTCAACACTCCAGCCCCTGTGTGACTTGTCCGAGGATAGCTACAATTATTGATGACAGAGGAGAAGATTGTTATGCATAGCCTGTACAGGATGCCATCAGAGACTGTGATTGGGAACCTTTTGAAAATGTCAAAGTGACACATGATTATGAATATTAAACAGCCATGTATAGCCCATGATTACTTGACAGGAGGAAGGGGTTTGACAGATGGAAGGCTGTGGATTTCATTGTGAGCTGAGATGATGTACAGCGATATCACGGCAACGGAATGCAACGATTAAATTAACATAAAAAGTATGTCGTCATTTGTAAACATGATATCCTGCAACGTGAAGTATTTCATATATTTCCCAGATAAATGTTGCGAGTTACTGTACATACAGGGCAGATTATCAAAGGCCCGTCAAAATTAAGCTTCAAGCAGGCCTGTTTTTGTGCAGACTGAGGTTAGACTGTAAAATTAGTTTTTAGCAACAAAACAGGATCCCAGATTTTGAAGTTTACAAACTACTGCATGAGAGCAAACTGGCTGCTCGCTTTTTATGAGAGAAACATGACTGACATCTTCAGAGATGAAAACATTTGTCTTGTCATTTAGCACATGCAGTCTTGTGTTACAGCTGAATATGCCTTTTCTTTCATTCTTGCTTTTTTCAAATATAAAAAAGGATGATGGAACAATCAGAAATTATGACGCACTGACAAAAGCAACATTCGTAACATTTTTCAGGCCAGAGTTAATTAAAAAGGCTGCATCTCAGGCATTGCATCATGTCTGAAAGCACATTGCATGAATGCTGCTTTACACGGTTCAATGAAGATGAAAGCAAAACAAATATTTGCCCCCCAAAAAATGATGTCTTTGACGTCAAATTGAAGCCCATTGATTAAAAGAAAACTGACCATTACTGTCACAAAACAGTCAAGTCAAAGCAAAGACATCTGGTTAAAGAACACCATTAAAAAAAAAAAAAACAAAAAAAAAACGTAGGTAAGATTCTTCAGCAGTGACACACGGACAAACCTGCAGGTAACTAATTAAAAAGATGAAACAAACTGAAAAAAACCAAAAGTGCTTCAAAGAGCAGGACCCTATTTTTGCCCACTGGTTTATGTCTGCTGCTGCTGCACCTTAAAGCTCACAGAAATGTGCAATCAAATCTATATATCCATGCTTTCTTTCATTGTTATGTGTCCTACAACTGCATAAAATACTCTCTGACCATAAAAAAATCATCAAGTTAGTTGGTTCTGAAGTTGCCTTGTTATCATATTTGTGTCTTATTTTGTAAAGATTAAAGCAAGAAAGATCCTAAAAACACCCAAAGTCTCTCGGCTTCTCAAAGATCAGGTCAGGGGAAGCCAGAGGTTACAGGTTATTGAGTGTCTGCAGTTCATGAGGGCAAGTGAGCAACTTGACCTTCTATGATAATGACAGACACGATTATGGATGAATCAATGCAAGAGTTTCCATTTTTAGTTTTCATTCTCACTTGACTAACTTGTGCTCTTTAAAACTGTTGTGTCTTTGTCCAGCTCACTGAGGATTAAATCAACAAATCAGAATATTCCAGCCTCCAGAGCAGTTTTTCCAATATTAAACTCCTCTTCATAATTTGGGACATTTGGGACAAAATACTCAGAACTAGCTGTCTTGCTAGCTTTTTTCCCCCTAAATTTTAACCTTGCTCTTTTTTCATGGATCAGCTAAGCCAGGTCGCATCAGTCTAATGTGCTCAGTGATGTGTGCAAACTGTTAAAGTGTACATGCAAACACACACACTCACACACACAGACACGCGCACACACACGTGTGCACACCCACACATCTTAGCACACACGCACTCTCTCTCTCTCACACACACACACACACACACACACACACACAACACTGTAAATAGCTGCTACACTTATACAGTCACACTGGCCCACAAGCTAAAGGAGATGACTTAGCAAAAAATAAAATTCTGTTTTCTTATTGCTTATGTCAGCTGAAAGTTTTGATGCTAACCAGAGTGAAGAGGGGATGGTGGGCAGAAATGAATTAAAAAAGAAGCACAACCATAACTGAAAAACATCATCCATATGCAGAGGATTTGTGTGTCATCCTGGGAAAAACAGCACATATGTAAGGATGGAGTTCATAGTGATGATCCACACAGTCTGTTTTCATTACCTGGACAAATGTATTGATGTTTGGCAGTCTAACAAATCTGCAGATTGCAAGTGTAAAGTAAATTGCTACAATCGTGATCGATATTGTCATATAAAAAGTCTTTTCTCAAATGTATACATAACTAAAATGAATAGTCGTACATAAGTTATATACCATAACAACTGAGTATAAACAACAACCATTAAAACAGAACTGTAGAACTTTCTTAATTTTAAAGTTGGACTTTATGTACAAGTACAATGCTACTCTCTAACACCTTAACCACAAACCAGACAGAGTGTATCATGTGGAAAGATGATGCTAGATCTTCTAAGCCAAGGTCACACAGTTCAGCCTAAAGAATTCCCCTCATATTTTGGACAGATGAAGCTGGAGTAAGGTTTGCTCGCTGAAATATTCTCATCTTGTATACAATATAGAACATACAGATAATAGTATCTCCTTAAATAATTACATAATTTATAACGTGTAATGGCTTGATATGGTACAGTGTTTCTTTCATTGGGTGGGGAATAGTTGGAGGGGAGGTAAAATGGATGAAAACAGACAGAAAAAAATCAGAGATGCTAGCTGAATAAATAAATTATACTTTTCCTTTTTTTGGAGTATAAACTGAATCAAGTTGACATGCAGTCTTCCTCTTGTTCCCTTACAGTGATCATGTACCGGAAATTGGTCCTGAATTCACATTAAAGTGCCTGACTTCTCACGTGAAGCTGGACAAAGTTGAGAGGGGTCCCATCCAGAGAGAAAAAAATAAAGAAAAGTAAAAGCGGTGTCCAATTTGTGCCTACATACTGTACGTACAAGTGCTCTGTTAGCAGCACGAGTTTGGTGTTCGACTTTGGCTGTAGCTTTTCACTAGTGACAGCAAAGGACCGACAGAATTGCCAGGGGTCTGTTATTGATCTCAACACAGACGGCTCTTATCTTTTGTTGTCACCAGGACTGGAAACGATGGTTGGCTCTAGCAAGCGAAGTCCTCAAACACGCCGTGGTGCCCGGCGTGATGGTGGTGGGGGTGTGGGTGTGGGTGTGGGTGTGGGTGGTGGTGGTTGGGGAGGATCGTGTTGGCGTACGCCCCCTCCGGGTGACTCCTTGTCATGTCATTGGGCTCCTGTTGGAGGCACAGCAAGCAAGACAACTTCAAGACAGAGAATAATGTCAGATATGAGATCATGTAGACGAGACATTCAAAACCAAACGGTTCTAATAGTATCTTGATTGTGTTCTTGATATTCATTGACTTAAAGTACTAAAGGGTCAGTACGGAGGATTTAGGGGGACCTTTTTTTAGAATATGTAAGCCAGAATGGACAGAGGGTTTGAAACAGTTTCAAAGCCAACATCAGTTCTCCTCTAGAAGTGGAGGGTGAGACGAGTATTTAGCTGTCAGCAATCTGCAACTTAACGACTACATTACGAGAGTGAGATGAAAAGATGTAATGTCGTATTTGTGTGCAGTTTGCAGCTGGAGTTAGGCAGTGGTTAGCCTAGCTCAGCAAAAAAAGACTGCAAGCAGATGGGAAAACTTTCACTGTGTAGCGTCTCCACCTTTAATGCAGCATTGGTTGGAGTGAAGTCTGAATAATAATAAAAAAAAAGATAAAAGATGATAAAATGTCAGTGGAGATTTATAGACTTGTTGTAGCCAGCTGTTAGCCTTAAACATGTAATCCTGCTCTTTGCTTTATGAGATTTATAATGATCTTCCCATTTAACTTTCAAAGGAGAGTGACAGAGTGTATTTTGCAAAAAGTTAATTAAATAACCATATTTAATTCAAACAGTTTTGGCAAAACAAATTCAGTGAGGAGACACAATAGAAGATGCTGTGTATCCAAATACAAAACTAGTTAATCAGTGATGCTGAGCTTTTCAACTCACATTCTAAACTAACTTAGAGGCGACATCTGTCCTGGAAAAATAACATTTGAGGTTAGTTAGTCATACAATTCAACCATAATTAAAGCTGTAAATATTGAATGGTAACAAAATAAATATTTTCAAGCCATCTGGCTGACATGTTAAATGAAAACCCTGTTATAGATTTATGGAACTGTAATGTTTTGGTTAGACGGGAGACAAGAAGTCTATTGTTAAGATATAAACAACTTCCGAATAAAGTTGTGCAATAACAAATTCAGGCTCCAAGGGAAGATGTACTTTGCACAGGGGTAAATACTAATTAGGAACAATACACTCTTCATTATAGTAGAGGAGGAAAAATTCATTTGTTTCTGACTAAATTAATCTCCTGTATTTTCCTCACAATGCTGCAGGGAAAGTTGTATACACGGCATGAAAACAGTGCAGCTGTCATTTGTTACAGTGCTGTATGTGCTGTACCTTTGCTTTCATTTCCTCTAAACCCACTGTTGCAACAGTGCTGGTCTGCTGCTTGTTCTTTTTCTCCTCTTTCTGCGGCCTCAGCAGACGTTGTAGCCGATGCTTGATCACCTGGTTTCACCCATGGCGCAGCAGCAGGGAGGGTGAAAGAGCAGAGATGCACGAGGGAGACAAGAGAAGCAGAGCAGAGCAGAGCAGAGTGAAGAGTTCATTCACTGTGATGTCTGCATTACAGTCCCTCCCTCTGATTTTGCTTTATCCATACGTTTGGCAGTCAGCAGGCAGCTGGCTACAAAGCTTACAGGGCATACAGCTGAGACAGGAGTTCATTTCATGAGCAGTGTTAGTAGCAGGCACAGACCTGAGCGGATATTAGTTTCTCCAGCCTGGAAATCAAATGAAACTCCTCACATGCATAGTAAACACATACATTGTCAGTGCTTAGATTCCCTGATTATCATGTCTGGGTAGAACAGTGATATGTACTCCAAAGTATGACACTAAACACTAAAAAAAAAAATCAACACTTTCCATGTTGAATGTAAATAAAATCAACAATAAAGGCACTGATGTGCTTTGTAAATAGCTACTATCGTTTGCAACAGATTTCTCGCTGAATTACAGCTGCTAATTAGTGCTAATCATATCACAGCCTCCTCTGATCTCACATAGGGATTGGCTGATGTGTGTGGGCTCGCATAGACTCTTTACCTCATAGATGTAATCCAGTATTTCTAAGACTGTCAGAATGCTGGCTCCAATAAATAAGCCCATCTGTCCACCAATGTCACCTGAAAACAAAGATTACTGATGAAGAAACAGGGGGAAAATTGCCAAAGCAGTTTCTGTTTGCCACTAACGGTAATGAGCAGTAAGTACAGCTACTGTAGTGACACCTTTTACTGTGAACAGGTGAGAAAAAAAGAGAGAAAACAGTGACAGAAATCTTACCTAATAAACCTGCAACATCGTAGGCTTTCTTTTGCTCGATTGTTTCATAGTTCAGGGCTTCAAAGAAGATATCTAAGACCAGGAAGTTGTCTCTGGAAAAACAAGTGGAGTCAAACAAAGTGAAATAAATCGGCGCTGTTTTCCTAATTCACTACAAATCTAACCTAATTTGAAAAAAGTACCGTTCCAAGTCATCTTTATGCTCACTGTAAATTGTCATGATGGGATTGTCAGGGCCTGCAGCGCTTTGCACAGATCTAACCAGCGATTGTGAGATAATGAGGTGTTTCAGGGTTTAACTGAGATGAGCAGAATGAGCTCTGACAGCGTGCTCAGTCACTGCCACGTCTCTGATCTCTCTGGATTTAGAAAGTCTGGCAATATTAAGCACTGAGAGGCATCATGAGCTCTTTGGTTTAGGCGTACTTACCTTCCACCACATCATATCACATACACACCACTGTCAGACACTGAGGGCAGCAACAGTTTAAACACCATGTAAATTCATTATAATCCCCTGTTTCCTAAACAATGTTGTAGAACAGGATTAAAAGTTAAAGCCCCTAGAGGTTACACTGTTCATTACACCTCATGATATTATATGTGCTGGATGAAACAGACGTATAATGATGTTAGACAAATTAATCTTTGCACTAAGTCCTGTTGTTGTCATTTTCTGGAGCTCTTAACTACTGTTAATGGTTGTGTTTGTTTTTTACAAAATACAAAAAATAAAAGTACAAAAAGTAAAAGGTGAAGTCTAACAGGTTCAAACACAAGAGGAAAAATGGTACAGACACAACAGATGTGCAAGCATGAGGAAAAAGCCAAAAGGCAAAAACATCAAAATTCAAGAGCAAAAGACTGCAGACAACATTCCTGCGATCCTCTGGGTAAACCTGATTCAGAATCATTGTTATGGATTTATTTTCAAAAGAAATGAGAAACATTTGATCACATTTCTAAAATGGAAAATATTTGAATTTTAGATGTGAACTTCAGTAAAACATTCTGGGCTTTTGAAGTACTCCACAATAAAGACTGAAGCTGCCAACTGTTTCTATAATAACTCTGAGCGCGGAGCTAAATATGCTGCAGTTTGTTGATTTGTACATCATAACAATGGAATCTGTGTGACATCTGGAACCTGAAACACCTGCAACAGTTTGCTTATGTAAGGAGTAAAACTTCAGATACTTGCTTAAATTAAATTGCAATTATTTGTCTGAGGGTGAATTTAAAAGTAAAGTGGACATTCAGATGTTAGATGTTTTAAACTTCACCCTCACTGTTATGTTGATCATGCTATTATCTGAGCTTTAGTAGTGTTTTTTTCCTGAGGGTGGTGCTACAGGAAAGGCCATGGGGCTTTCAAAGTCAGACAGGTTTTATCCCCGTTTCCCGGCAATTTGCCTGCAGCTGAGATATTGTGTCCACAAAGTTGACATTTTGTGGCAGTGCCACAGATGTCAACAAAAAAATGAAAGGTTTTATCCTCTCAGGATCATTTTAGTTTCTAGACAATCCTCTCATTTAATATTTTTCCCAAAAGTGGTGCTGAAGGAAAAGGACACCTGACACATTACCATTATTCTGTAGGGACCATGAAAATCAACACAAGTCTAATTCAGTCTGAAAATGCCTTGTCAAGTGTTTGCCAAATGGAAATTTTGACCTAATGGCAGCACTGCATGAGTTATGACTAATCAAAGCCATGTGAAATAATCCAGTGGATTATATCCATTCTGAGCACGATGAAGAATACAGCAATTTAGAACCATATTATAAAAAGAAATAAATGTTATAAAATTACATATCCTAATTTAAACACTATGCACATGCATGCATGACCTTATGATACACCAACCTTCCAAGAAAACCAACCATTCACCTATAGTCAAAATATAAATTAAAGCCTGCATGAAAATCTAAATTATTTTTCTTTATATTTATGGTTGTCTGTTAGTGATCACAGACTGGAGGTCACAGTTTATGGCCCTTTTTATTGAGCACCACATCACTGCTCATATGTGAGCTTAGTTTTGGCGAAGGTTCCTGTCGTACCTGATGTAGTCCTCTGACTTGTCGTATTTCCTGGAGAGATAGCGAGCAGAGCCCTTGCTGGGGATTTTGACCATGGAGAGCTCTTTACCGTAGCGGGTGAGATTACAGGGTGTCTCGCATGGACAGGTATCCCCAGTGTTCTTCTGTTGCTGCGCTACAACACAAAAGAAAACAGAGGTTCAACAGATAGAGACTGGGCCAGTTTCAGTGTTGATTTGTTGGCAATCACTCTACCAGAGAAACAAAGATGATACAGGTCAAAATGTTGAGGCTAAAAGTACCTATGAGGGTTGATAGGTAAGTTTTTGTCCTCGTCTAGAAGATGATGAGTCATACTGCTATCATTACATTCACATGCAGCTCAGCTCTTTAAGTGATTACCAGAAAGTTTCATGTTAACAACTTTTGTGTTATTTTGTTTCAAGTAATTTATAATTGCATGTCAGCACTGTTTAAAGGAAGCACAAATGAGGCCTTCAGGCTTTCAGCTCTCTGCCGCATTTGAACTCAGCATCCAACTTCCTCACTTTTCTGCCTTAGTGTTACATTACTTTACCTTATAACTCTCGCCACAATAAAAATACAATGTTTTTGTTTAAGAACAAATCCGACATATTGTGTTCTGATGTCTGTGTGGCTTTTTCAGTATATTTTGTGAGAGGGCTTTTTAAGCTAAAATATATATTTTTGAAGATGGAGCAGATTTTCTGCAGTGACACATCATTAAACTTAATTTCTGGACAGTTACTAGCATTTAGTGTTTCTCTTGGTTGTATTGGTAATTTTGAAGATGCATTCATAACAGCCTTTAAATCATAATTTACCGCTTACTGAATCATTCAACAAATAAGAGAAAAGTACAAAACAATATCAGGTCATGTCAGGCTTTGTAGACTTCTCTTGCAGTTGTTTCTGCCATTTTAAAACTAGAGTAAATTAAATCAACAGGCCAGTTTGACTCTGAATATATTAACAAATTGATGTGTTAGTCTGACTGTTTTATTTAAGGCACAACAATTGTAGGAATGGTGTTTACAGTAATTCAGCTACAGTCTTTGTTTGGAGAATGAATGATGAAGTACAGTAAGTGCTGCTACAGGCTCTGCAAAACACAGACTTACTCCCCATTAACATGCCAGCATGAGTTGCTCACACATTGACAGAGTACATATTCAAAATCCTAAGTCGAAAACAACACTATGTACACAGGAGAGTAAATAGCTTTTCCTAATCTGTCTTTTCAAATTCTGAATGCATTCAGTCCAGACAAAAAGCAGAGATGGAGCACTGAAAGCACTAATTATAATTTGATGATTTATGTATTTTATATCTCTGACAATAAGGTGATGTGTATGCAGGAGCACGGTGGCATATCTTCTTTGTCTGATATGGGAACAAAACACCTTTGCAATTTAAATATATAAATTATATTCTAATTTATTACCTTTCGTGAGGGATGAATTTATTCACACTATTTGATTTGCGAATATGAGACACATGAATATGGTCCATTCTTGTAAGATATATCTTAGATTTCATTCAGCCATATTGTGAATAGGGTTTGAATTCAGGGAAAAGAGATGTAATTAAATTTCTGGCTTATTTGGCACAGAAATGATCATTATACTTATGTGTCTACCACGAACATAAAAAATGCCTTTTTTTTTTTTACTGCAACTGTAATGCCTTTGAAACCACGGCACCTTTGTTCAGTGATGATGTCTGCTGGAGGAGAGGGGAGGTCAGGTGGGGGGTTGCAGATATGCAGGACTGCAGCGTCAGTTTAATATTAGCAGTTCAACAATGGAGGCAGCACAGCCATCAAGCTCTAAAGTGACTATATCACAATGAGGAAAAGTCATTTCAAAATATCAAGTCTACCTCCAGGTATTTGTATTACAGGGGAAAAAAAAAATCCTTATCATATTTACTGATTGTGTTTCCATTTCCCTTTGGGGGAACCCATTGTAATGAGAAAAGAAATGAAGGGGGATTGTTTCTTACCAAGCGCTTTGTCAACACAGTTGATTTTACTGGGAGGGCAGATATCTGCAGTTCCTGGAGAGGAGAACAGAAAATGAGTCTGATCAATCAGAAACAAAATGATCAGTGACCCGTGTCCGCTGCAAACAACACTCCACAGCTTATTACTCATCTCCAAATGAAGGCAGGCACACAGTGGATGACTTCCATCCATGGTGTCTGGGCCATCTTGGACGTCTGTTCTTGATTGCACTGAGAAATGGAGCATGCTGGCTTCACCCCGGAGGCATATTTAGAGTCTTTAAAAAACAATCAATGAGATACTTGCTCGTAGACATATTGCCTTGGCCATTAATGGCAGGTATTCATCAGCAGCACAATTAATTGGGAGAGGTGTTTCTGTCTGTCTGTGAAATGTTCGTGGGTTTAATGTTTTGTGGAAGTCCTGCTCTGCGATGGCGGTGAGAGCTCAGAGCACTGCAACTAATGAAAACACATGCAAATGAAGCGTTAAGCACAAGTAACATGAAGCACAAGTAAGACAACACAATTGGGACAACTTCCTTATCAATTTGACACATAGGTAGGGTTCTGGAAAAAAAATATGAGCAAATAAAGAAATGCAGCAAGTAGTGCACGCAAAGTTTCGAGGGGACATTAAATGCAGGTGGGACACATTTATTGGTTTGTGACTCATGACAGCACTATTGAGACAAGAAAACTGCGTTGTACGTGTTTGCAAATCACAGAATTTGTTCATTTCATACATGTCAACATCTCTGCAGTGTCTATTAAAGTGGTGTCATTCACATGAAATAGATGTAAGTTGACGTTTTGCATGTAGAGGAGGTGAGGGCGGTGGTGCAGTGACATCTAGGTCACATGACTAATAAGGCAGAGTTAGAGGGTTATTTTTTTAGCATTGTTTTTGGTGACAAAACTGTGAGTTTTAAGCAAAAAAAAGATCTTTTCCTAACTCTTAGCAGGCGGCATTCACCCTGAAGCCTTATCAGACCAGAACAACAGCTTTATTATAATATAATTGGAGCCCTATCACCAAAATAAAATGTTGGCTCTATTAGTTTTTTGTATTTTGCAGACATGTCCGATGCTATTTAAAATTAAATTGCATTGGACTTTTAATCTGGTGACAAATTTGATCATAAAATTGATGACACCAATCTGAAAACAGGCTGAAATGGGATTTTTTTTTGGGTGGAACAAAAACTGAGTTCCTCTCTTGTCTGGGCATGTTCATCACTTTTTAATGTCCCCTGGAGTCTACGCTGTCGTCTAGACAGCTTGCAACACATTCCAACATTTGGTTGTATTTTCTCACTTTGCGTCACTGGTTTTTGTTGAACTAGTGAAGATGTTTTCTTAATTTGTTTGAGTCTATTCGCATATGTTTTCCTAAGGTGCAGTGAGCTCTCTGGGCCACCGTACCTCCTTCAGACACAATGTCTGATAATGAGAAAAATGAGAAAGTGAGATTCACACTTTCAGTTGCCCATGACTAGTCAGGCATATTCTGTCTTTCAGTTCAATATTTTGGTTATATTTTTAATTATCAGTAAGTATGAACTTGCATCACCTAAGCACCAATTAAGTCATCATCAAACATTATTGACAGCAAAAAGAAAAAAACATGTAATCTTTTTTAATTTTTATTCTTTTATTCTTATTCACTTCCACACTTAGAGGAGTGTGGCAGTGAAAGCTGTGCAGTGTCGTTGTGTGCTGTCCACATATTAAAAGCAAAAACAACTTAAAAGCCTTTTTTTGTGATGGTGGTCATCCAAATATAGAAATAGGCCGAACAACTAAAATATTCATCCTGAGCCAAATAATCCAGGAAAACACACTTTTGCTTCTATGTCTCAGAGTTCAGGAGTCAAAAGCGAAAAAAGTAAGATGCTTCATAAATAGCCACCTTAAAAAAAGAATTACTTGTTGTTGCCAAATCTTAGAAATCTGTGATGTCGTTTCTGTGGCACCCTGCTAACAAACACGTTCAAAAAGATGTCACAGAAAAATAATTAATCAGCTCAGAGGAGGTTCAACAAGAACAACTTAACAGCATAAACAACGATGTAATTCAGGGTCTTACAAGTCCAAGAAATGCACACAGACAATAAAAAGACAGCAAATAACTGAAATGGGCTGAAAAACTGGAGGCAGACTGTAAACAAATGTAGGATTATGTAAACACATGCTGAAGATTATTTGCTGGCACGATAAGAAGACGGTAAACTGTTGCAGGATTATGACAGTGAGTATGAGCAAGAAATGGATTACAAACATTTGTGCTGTTCTTTCAAAAAAAGCTACAGCAGTAAACTGGAACTGCTGCAGCTCCAGCAGACTGCTGGAGAGAAAAATGGATGCTGTAAATTGTGTAGGGCACAGAGCTCCTACATTTCACCAAGACAGTATGTTGTTGTCACATCGAGGCTGTTATAAGATTTTCAGTTCACAAGTTTGGCCTCATGCTCCCTTAGAAAGATCTTGTACCAATTATTCTCTGGAACCTTCTGATGGAATTTTAGCAAACGTAAAATGCTACAATAAATTTTATTCACTATTGATAAGTGCAATAAGCTAATGTGAGCTTCCTGCCACCTAAAAGGCGTCTGCTGAAGCCAGATTGGGCAAATGGCCTGGAAAAAGCCTTCACATTTGTTATATCTGACATAATAAATATCATATCTGATGTGATACATCACCACAGAAAGCAGAGTGGTTCTGCTGCACTCTGAAGACCTCTGCCTCTGTGAACAGCCCTTATTAACTCAAAACTTTCCCACTATGTTCTACCTTCCAATGTGTCTTATTCATTAAAAAAGTTGCTATTTTTTGATAGAAATATAGTTTCTCTGAACTTCTGATTGATGTGAGTGAGTTTTTTTAGTCGGGGCTGAAAGATGGGTATTGCAAGAGCGGGAAGGGGGGGTGGGGAGTGCTAAAAATCAGGGATTAATAACATTAAAGCTGGAAGGTTTTTCCATGCAGTGTCCATTGTGATGGGAGGGGTTAAGTTACTTTTCTCAAAAATGATGAGCTCATTGGTTTATTGCAACACAATCACGATCATGACTGGCAGTGTCACCCTGCGGAGCACCCGAGCTGATTAGAAACGTGTCTGATTCACAGCCTGTTGAGATCAAATGATTAGCTAGGATTTGTCTCTACAGATCGAACCACCCCTTTGGTTTGGCCATTACAGCCTGCAAATGGAAGCCTGAAATGTGTGGCTGATATGTAACTTGAAAACAGCAGTCTTTATATTTTTTTTTTTAGCCTGGTAAAATTTTTTTTTTTTTTTTTGTCAAAACTCCATAATGCGTCAGTTCAGTTGCAGCTCCTGTGAGGTTAAATTATCCAAAATCAGCCTCAAATCAAATGTCTCATACTGCGATGTTTATTCACATCAATTGATTTTCTCATATTTCCAATCATGCTAAATAAGGCTGCAAATGTCAGCAGCACTGTGTAAATATGTAAATGAGTCCTGCTTACACTGTGATTTTCCTGGTTGAACTTGAAATGCATCCACCTCAAACATGCCCACTTATCAGAGACAGTTTGCATTTAGTGACTCATCTGTTTGACCTTATGCACCTCGGCCGTGATGACGCACACGCTGAGGACGTCCAAGCAAGCTTAGTATGTGTTTGTTGGACTCACCTCTAAAACATATTCCTGAGACAGACAAGGAAACTGCGTAAATGGTGGGACTATAGTGATGAGTGATATAATAGAAAGAGCATCTACCTGACACACACACACACACACACACACACACACACACCTTTTCTGTCAAAGCTTCTGAATGCTGCATTTGTGTCTGCTTGATCATCAGTCAGTTCATTCAGTTGTTTTACATGCAGATCCTTTCTTTTAATCTCCAATGATTATTTGTCGCTTTTATTTGTTGTTAATTGTTTTGTCTAAGTGCAATTTCTTTCAAACTTTTAATTATTCATTGCTGCTCTTTAAAAAAAAAATTATTATCTTTTATGCACAATTTTAAGCCTCTCTTAATGTTGCATTTTAATGTATTTTTTGTGCCTTTTTCAAACACTTTGAATTGCCTTGTGGCTTAATAATGCTTTTTTAATAAACTTGCCTTGCCTGGTGTGCTAATGTTAACTGGACTTAATACAAATGTTTTATAGGTATCAAACTTGATAATAAGTCCTAACACTTAACTGTGCCTCTTTAAAATGCACTATTTTTTTACCTGTAATTTGTCCAAAAATGAATACAAATATAAGAGAAGACTCAATATGATTTGTAAAAAAATTACATCAAAATATTTTGTGTGTCTGTGTGTTCAAGGCTATCCGTCATAGTTTGCGTCAATGCTAATTTAATTCCATATAACAGGCAGGACTCTTGAGCACTCCCTGCAAACCATCCACCAATGAAACTATAGAGGAGAGCAACCAGGACCAATAACTTTCATAATCAGTGTGATTAATGTGGGCTACAGGCCCGCAGCACAACAATTCCCAAACAGCTGAAACCTATGAACAAGTGGATCCAAAATTCATTGAGACTTTCATGTAGTCTGAAGAGTTGCTGCCCAGAGAGCTGCCAGCACTGCTGAAGAGCACCCCACTCCAAATATCAAGCATCAAGGTCAGGCGTGTGGCAGCCCAAATTATATCTGTGCCGCAATTACTGAAGTGGGCCAAATACGATGACTTGTTTTGTACAATGGGTGATCTACAATTGTAGCATGCAAATACTAAGCTGCCTGTTTTGCAATCACCCAACATCAAACATTTTTTTTTTAAAGTAAGAAACACTAGAAATACTGACTTTGTTGGGGTAAATTGCGGTTTTGAGTTTTGTTACTTTACATGTTTTATCTTACTATCGAGAAGATGGAACAAAACATAACAAGGATTTGTGTTAGTGTTTCTAATTTCCAGCCTCATATATTTTTGATTTTGGTTTAGTCATCTTCTTTTGCAGGTCTTCCTGTGAATATATCGTGACATCAATGTGAGAGCATGAATAACTCATTCGTGTGCATTTGTAATTCATGCGAACATTTTTCTCTCCCATGACACCTGCTGGGCTCTGTTTAAGTGTGAGGAAGGGGGCTGATCTTACCAGGCATGTGCACCATCCTGCAGTTACACACTCGCAGGACCTCGTTGGTCTCGCAGAGGAGGCGACAGGCACTGATGCTGTACGTGTCGTATCCTGGGAACTTCTCTTTGCTGGTGGAGCGGCAGTTCCCCCAGGGCTGGGGCAGGTAGGTCAGCTAAGCACACAGAGATTTATTAGACCCCAGTCCGAAAAAACCACCAGGGGCGAAGCAGTTGGGGGGGCAGAACAGTAATCTGGTGGAGTGGTGAAGGGGATGGGGTGGTGCAGCTGTGATGAAGAAGACCTACCCTCTGCTCCTGACATGAAACAAAGGTCTGGAAGCCCGGAGAGACTCCGAAGCCCAGCTGGTGGATGTAGGGAGGCTCGTCCTGACTGTGGATCTGAACTCGGATGCCGGCCTCCAGGGACGTCTCATCTTCAGGATGAAACGAAGCACAGGCACGGAGCGCAGAGCGCAGAGCAAAGGGAGAGTACAAGGGAATTTCAGATGGCTGCCTCGTATGACAGCTTGGGTTCAGTTTGACTGAGCTGCAAACCATATTTCAGTCATGTTTGAAAAATAAGCCAGTAGGGATTAATATCATGTGACAACTACAACGCGGGCACTGATCTGAGGTTGTGTATTTTGTTCAGGAATTTCCTTTCACAAATCACATTTTACAGGTTGCTGGTAGGCAATGAAAAATGCATTATTTACAATACATGACCCAGAGAAATTGATACAGGTTTTTTTCTTACAGAGCTGCAAAGGTATCTCATGCTATGACATAGGATGGGATTATACTGTACAAATAGTTTTGAAGCTTACTTGTCTCTCTCCAGATAGGCAGATACTCATCCTGCTGGATATCCAACATGATCTCCAAGCCATTTCCCATTCCACCCTGCTTGGTTTTCCTTGATGTGGTCTTGTTGCCATTAAAAGTGTAGCATTTTCCATATCTGGTGTAAACCTGGAAGAAAATAGAATTCTATCATGAACATCACCATAAACATGACAGTCCATATGCTGGCTGTCATTAGATCGTACTACTGGTGCGCTGAAATGAAGGCAGAGATATGGAACAAAAAATAAAAAAATAAAGGGGAAAAAAACAGGCAAGTTACTGTGAATTTCCCACAAACCTCTGGATGTAATTTGCAGGCTCAGTTCCTCATGGACTTTGATAAGCTGTATTTGAATTAATTCCCAGTACTCACCACAAAAAAAACAGCACAAAGCTTGGTACAACCATCCCAGTGAAATATCAAATGGCATAAAAGATTCTTTAATCTTCTTTAAAAAAACGAAAACAAAAGACAATAAGAGAGAGGCTGCTTTCAATGAGCTTTCTTGTCACCACCTATCAAAGGAGCTGTCTCTGTGGGGGACGCATAATCTCTTTGTTTATGCTTCTCATCTAAACTGCCGGACTGCAAAAAATATCAATCTTAGAAGTCAGTTATCTCCTGTGAGTTTTAAAGGGACAATCCGTGATCCACATGTACACAAAAAAGGTGCTAAACACACAATCCAAAAACCGACAACACAGGATGGGAACTGGCCATCTTTTAAAATTGACTGACAAATATTTTAATAAACAGAATAAAGCAGCATGCCTGAATCCAATGAGTGTTTGGTTTCATCACTAACATGTTGTTAAAAATACAACAAAAAAATTTTCATATACTCATTTTTCCTTTTTGAGACTAATTTAGCACATAAACCATGTGCCTTGAACAGTACAGCACACCAATCCCACTGCGCTACAAAAATATATTAAATTGTTTAACAGCTGTAATGATATGAGCATGCTTGCATTGACACGAGTTGCTTGCCATTTATAAATACTAGCTATTTGTGCAGCAAAGAAAATCTGTTTGGCCCTGACAGGATGCTGCCAGGACACAGCCTGTTTCTAATAGATTAATTATAATGAATGGGATCAGACTGAGGCCTAGTGAATTCACCGATTCTAGGTCATCATCATATCTATCATATCTATGTTTTTGATCTGGTGACACTGTTATTTTTCAGGGGTGCTGAGATGAAATTTAGCTGTGCTTGAGCATCCTTGAGAAGAATCTCAAATTGCCTATAATCAAAACAATCTGGCTCATTGTATATTTTCAATTACACTCCTGTCTGTTTGCTGAACCTATCGATCAGCATTTTAACAATAGTGGTAGGTTTTTCTTTTTGAAAGACAGCTTGTAAGGAATAGACAACACCATGTGTTTATCAGCTTAAATGTAAGTTGTGATGGCTAGCACTCTGGCCGACTAGTCCCCTCTAACAGCAGCAACACAGTGTTATGATATTAAAGCAGACTTTATGCAAATGTTACGTTACAGATTATATAGTTAAGGCTGAGAAGAGGCTCTGTTCTTTATTGGATTGGGGGAAGTTTACACTCCAGAAAACTCAATTAGCATCATGTTTGCTGGTCAGTCTCCATCCTTGAAGCCCTTCTCTCATCTTACTTGCATTTTTCGTCATCATAATTATGATACTTGGACTCACTGGCTCTATGCTTGCATGATGTGAATGATGGTTTTTCCAATATTTACATGTCTTCTCCATAGATCAACCCATTTTCCATGGCACATGTTATCTTTAGCCACAGTCTTTAAGCATGATATCTTTAGGTCTACATGTTTTCATTCAAGTGCATGTTAAAGCACTCCTTTTAGACTATTCTTGTTCTGAAAAAATGTTACCTGGAAACATCAAAAAGCCAGAGACCATTGTTACCAAGCAACAAGTTGACGTACAGCTGATTGGATCCACTAATTGCAGTGGTAAATTCAGCAGACGTATATTTGACTTTTTTGTTTTTAAGGAAAATGGACTGCAAAAGAAAAATAAAGGCAAAATTTTTTCCAAGAGTTTAGTGCTGCTGCCAATCCCTTGAACAACAATCCTGAGTGCAGCCTTCTCCTCTAAATGACACATATTGTATAATACATTCTGATACATCTTTCCACAGTGCAAAAAAAGAGAGTAATCTATTGGATTCATTTTGTCCAAACATCAAATAAAGGAGGACAGTGATGAAAGTATTAAAGCGCAGGAAATCACATGGGCAGGAGAGGTCAACCGACAAGTCGCTGGAGAAATGACAGTGAAATAGCATCTGAGCTGAATAGACGGCAGACATATCATTAAAGAGACACTGTGACGGTCCAAACACTGCCGTCTGTGTTCTGACTTTGAAATCAGCTTGATCCACCTAATGAGTGCTATGATGTCTAAATAAGGGATACTGGTGGAACAACACAAGCTCTCATTTACAGACCACAGGGTGTATTCACATATGAGATGGCTGAACAGCAAATCGAAGCCACGGTGGTGGGGTTCAGTCAAGTAATTCGCTGGAACGGCGGCCAATTTCGCAATATCCACAACAGTGATTAAAGCAAGAAATGAATACCGTTTACAAAAGCATGCTGTTTAGAAAGACAGCTGTATTTTATGCAATAATAGACCATGAGGCCTTTGATCTGCGTGTGTGTGCACGCATGTTTAAAATGAGTGTGGGTGTGTGTTTGAATGCTTTACAAATAGAAAACCTTCAAAGTAAGTCTTAGTTGAGGATTGAGAGAAATTGCTGTCACAATTACGGACCTCAGTTCAGGTTTTGATTTGGTACAAAGGGGCCGGCATTATAACTGTTCGGTTAGCTCTGGTAGCAACCTACTATTACTGTTTTTATCATTATTATTATTGTTGCTGTTGCAGACAGCAGAATCTTTCCAGCCACTGCGATTAGAAAATGGGAGGTGGCAAAGTGGGGATGGGGGCCCAAGGAGAGGGGCTTAAGTATTCAAGTGTGACTTTTGACTGACATGTGCTATTAGGTTGAAATGGTTTAATCTCTTTTTGGCTGGTGCGGAGCAGTTGAGGAGGTAAGCTGCACTTATCATTGATCCTCCCCCCGTTCATTGACACACTTAAGCCTCGGCAGGCAGACTTTATCTGATGAAGCAGGCAACTGAGGCAAAGGAGGATTTCACTTTAGAAATGCTCAAAACACCCCGACCAAGTGCCTGGGTTCCGCTCTAAAACTTTGGGCTCTGGAGGACGCCGGTGTTTTCACAAATGATGTCCCCAGAGAGTACAGCAAAGTTTTCCCATCATCTCACCCGGGAAATGGTTGTTGGCAGAGCTTCCACTGGTTTATTTCTCTGCCTCTGAACCCCCCACTCCTGTCTTTCTGCATCTGCAACTTGATTGATGGAGCATTTTTCTCTTGTTACATCTTGCACCGAATTTAGCGAAGGTAACAGGGCTGACTTGGGCAAATCCCAAGTGGGAACTTGGCACTGCTGTTGACAAGCTGAAGCAGAGCAGCAGCATGGCAGTTACAATACAAATGAAAGGAGGTTTTGTACTCCTTTGGCTAACTCAAGTTGTTCACAAGAGCTAATTATTGCAACACCTATTGTAGCATTGTTCACTTTGCTGTTATTTGGAGGTACAATATCAGTCCATTGGACAGATTTTAGGATGGTAATGGATCAAATGATGTGCAGGAGTTCTGCATTATTCTGTAAGGTAAATCTGAACACACACACTCCTTCATAAAACTGAAACTCCCTAGCTTATTGCACTTAAAAAAGGTAAACACAGCACATGATATGTATACATGTCATCATTTTGTTTCTCTATATTGCAATTTAAACTTTATTTACCAAGCAAAGATAACAACTGGCCCAGGACCCCAAAACTCAAGGGTATTAACATCTAATTTCCATTTGCCTATTTATTGCATGAAAATAAAGTTAAAACAACAATCAAATCAAAACAAAAAAGTGTTGATTAGCATAAAGTAAGTTACTGTTGTCTACATTTTTTCTTTTTCATACATGACTGTAATATATATAAAAAAGTCCAAAATAACAATGTTAAAAGACTACTTGATCATTTTATGTAGATTATTTAACAGCATTTGTATAGAAATTATTTTGTCTCAAGCTTTTTAATCCATATAAACAGTTAATTATTTTAACTGGGATCGTTAACACTATATTACAATTAATAATTACTAATTACTACTATAATTATTAATTACTATATTCCACTGTAATATGCAAATGTTGCTTCCAGCTGTTCTGCTGCCCCCCAGAGGCCAAAAAATAATTTAGTGTAGGTTTAAATTAGGCTTTTCATAACAATTTTGCTCAGTTTTATGAAAGAACCTTGTCTTACACCTTTATAATCCATCTGAGCTTATGCCAACATGGTGCAAACACCTAAATAAATTTTAGCTTCATAAATTTTTTACAAACTAACTTGGACAGCAAACTTGCAGAAGGACATTGTTTCAGAATAAGAGTATTGGATGATTTCTGGGTCTGTGGGTGAAATATAATGAAGCTGTCATGTGCAGTCTGCTGTTTGCGCTGCAGATGATGTGCATTTACAGAACACGTACAGAAAGCAGAGGAAATGGGAAGAATGATGGGGGTTTTACCCTGCGGCCCTTTTCCTTTTTAATTAGGCGTTATAGAGTGCTACTTCTGTCTACTCCCACAACATGTATTGTATGTCTGTGCGTACTAGAAGACGGATCCCTGCATTTCTTATTTCTTTTCCTGAAGATTTTTCTTGTGGGTTTCTTTTTGTGTTTTTTTCCCCCTTTTTTTGAATCAATGGTCTTATGTTCACACTGTACAGCTCTCCGAGACAAATCTGTGATTTAATAAAATTGGCTCAGCTTCATGGTATAAAAGCTTTAAGATAAAGCCTTCATCTACAACGCCAACCTTTAGAATGACGCCCGACTTTATGTAATTTGCATTTACTGTATCTTACCAATTACTATGTAACTGTCCTAAATGTAATTCAAATGTAATTCATACAAAATGCATTATGAGACCAACCCCTTACCATGTAATACATAAGCCCTGGTGAGGTAAACCCTTAAACACCTTCTTTATGCCTGTGATCTGACAGGCCCATGGCACTTCTCCTTTTAAATAACCTGCAGGAATCACTTCAGTGCTTCTCCAGAGGACTTCCATTTCCAGACAGGCTGCATGGCATCGAGTAGCACTTATGGTATGAGGAAGGAGGATTTGAATTCATTTACAGAGGGTGGTAGAATATGCCGGGGCACTGATTGGCAGTTGAAAACCATTAAGGCTGGCTCATGCAGATTTAAGGTTGAGACAGAGCGTTCCTTTATTTAATGTGTTCATTTCAACCTCCCCGCAGAAAGGCTTGAATCCCAACGTGACAAGAACTGAATATTTACATGGTGTCTCTGAATGTTTTCAGGACCACTATGCAACAGGGCTGCCAGTCAAAGAACTACACTGCAAAAATCTGCAATCAGGTACCTTGTTAACTATTAACTTGTGAACACTAAAAAAACCTGCTGCGTGAGTCAAAAGAATTTTTTTAACCTTTGGCAAATAATTAGCCTTATTTTAATGCTAAAATGTCCCTTTTAAACAACCAACCAAATGAATAAATCAGCATTGCCATTACAATACATAAATCTTCTGTAATGTGTCTGAGACAGAGTCATCATTTTTGCCTAACCTGCACTAGAGGACAAAGAGGACACACTGAGCAATGGAAAGACAAATAGCTGTCTCCAAAAGTATTTAGGGAGAAACCTTCAACCTAGACGGCATGTAATCTCCTGTTAGTGGTAGAGAAAAAAGACAGCTTTATTGCAGGTATTTAATTATGACCATAAAAAGATGGATGACATGACAGCTTCTTAAAAGTGAAGCCAAAATATCTTGATCGCCCCCTAGTGTTTGGCTGCACTGTAGGTCATAAATCCTGCCCCTCTATGTAAGCTATATCAAACATCAAAGTGCATGTCAAATAAATTTTCCACAGAGATGTGTTTCTCTTGGTTTTTATTATTTATTTGATGCTTAAAAAGAAAAAGGGTAGATGTATGGTAACACCTGATAGCTAGCACTGCAACACAATTGGATCTCAATGCTACAGCTCCATCCACCGATCACCACTGGACAAACTCAGGCTCAAAATGACATCATCATCACAAGATGGCATCAGAGATATGTGGTTTCAATAATGCACAGTTGGACGAAACAGAGACACTTCCTCCATTTAGTTTTGCTGTCGACTTTTCTGCACACAAGAGAAGAAGGATAAAGAGACACAAAAGAGAGCAAACTGAAAAATAATCATTGAGATTTGTGGGTTGCACAGAGCTATTAGCTTTTTGCAAAGTCCTGGAAAGACAAAAGCCTGCTGACCATATACTAGGGTGGACAAACATTAGCAACAGTTTGCAATATAATAGAGTTAACAACGAGAATTTAACATCATACCTCCTTTAAAGACGACCAAAAGGTTTCATAAAATAGCAAAGTGACCACAAAAACTGTTTGTTAAGCTTCAGTCTGATAATCTCACTTAGTGGATTTTCTGAATCAAAAAATCCTTTGACAATCTGCATTGGGAGCCCATCACGGGACTTAACATCCGTCCACTGTGACAAAACCTTCCCTCAGAAATCAGGAGCAAAGCTGACAGCAAGGCTGCAGAGATGCCACAGATTTTTGAGTTTGAGATTAGAAAAAGAAAAGATGTGTTAACTCAGCACACATGTCAGAAAAACTGACAAGAAGTGATAAGAACTCATTGCTAAATCTTGCTTCTTCTCATGCACCACAGTTAAGCTGCATAATTCATAAATAATCCTCAATCAAATGTCAGGCAGATTACTTTTATCGTGGGTCAGCGCTTTGAATTCTCTACATGCATACATGCTGTGGGGAGTAAATACAAATCTGGCTGCCATCATAACCTTCGTCTCAGATATTTTTAGAGAATAACAGTTTGGCTAACAGAGGAGAGGCTTAGCCATGAAGCCTAAACAGAGTGGACTGGAATGTGAGGCACACAGGTTTTGCACCATTAACCTCCATCTCAATGTCGGCCCCTAAGCACAGCACCAGGGACGCAGCTTTAGATTGCCATTCAACTTGTATCAATTCCAACCTTCATTACACAACTGAGTGCCGACATCTCAATGGTGGTTTAATACAGTCATTCAAGTGGGGTAAATACTGTGTAATCAGCGGGCTGTCATTGTGGCTGGGTTACTCTGCTGTTGGGCAGAATAACATGTTTAATAAATGTGGTTATTTCCTAAAGTTGTCTTACGAAATTCAAATGAATGCTGGTTATAATGATTATTTCCTTCTGACTGGAAAATTGAATGCTGCACTGACCCAACTCTTTTATAATCAAACACCGAGTTGGGTTCATGTTAAAAGGTGCAAAACTCACTTGATCATTTGAAGTAGTGTGTCCATACAGTTTTGCTCTCCTGTTTGACCAAACACCATACGTTAAAATGATAAACTCTCAAATAAACTGCAGGGCTTGTTTCAGTCATTAGTGTAGGAGTTCTGACTCATCTCTTCTCCGCCTTTGCTGCCCTCTTTCTGGTTTCTGGTTTCCTCCTTCAGTGCATCACAACTAAGTGGAGCGCCAAAGTCAGAACAGTGCACTCAGCAAACCTCTCTCTCTCTCTCTTCAAATGTTAGTATTCCCATTTTTTCCCCCTGTTCCGCACCCCTTCCCCTCCATGCTGCTATTCCCTGCATATCCGAGCATACTCAGCTAATGGAGCAGTGAGAGATGCTCTTGAAAAAGAGGTTGAAAATGGACAGGCTCTCCAGCACAATACAGCAACTCACAAATAGAATAGTCCCCCCTACATTCAGCGCTCTCAGAGATGTGAAAGCTTCCTTTGAGTGCAGTCTGCACTAACATCCCGGCCATGGGCCCATTAAGCTGCTGTTTTATAAATGTGATTAGAAATACTGTCATAATGGGGATAATTCATTTGGATCACCACAGTGAGACAGGTCCCTAATCAGTCTTTATGTGTAATTGAGATGAATCATTTCCTGCGGCGAGAGCTTGCGCCTGGATCCAACAAAAATGGCAAGTAATTCTTGACCTTAAAGTTGAACAGAGCAGCGGCTATTAAATAAGCTCCATATGGAACAATAGTTAACAATCTCCATCTATCTGTGTTAAAATAAATCGACCTGGTTGGTTATTTTCATGTCAAGTGACTTTGAGCTTCCGAGAGCCTCTTGGTAAGAGCTCATAAACAGCTCCGACAACTTTAAAATGTATAATGTATAATCCTCGGCATGTTCTGTCAAACTCTAGGTCATCTGGGTCATTCAGGATCTTCCCCGTCAAACCCTAACAGCGCCTCTGGTAAAGCTATGTTTGGCCCTATGGTGGTTTAGGAACGATTTCAAGCTATTTATTCCACTCCGGAGCTTGAGGTCATGCCTCAGAAGAGAGGAGTACAGTACAGTCATGCTGAATGTATGAGCTAATGGGGTTCTCAAGATAGCAAAGAAACATATTGCTGGCTGTACATGAGCCAAGTATGCTTCACTTTTCCACTTCACCTCATTTTGCCCGCAGTTCTGATCAGTCATTCTGCTCAGTGGACACTGATACAGCCGAGGAGAAATTTGCCCTGGGCACTGCACCGGCAAACCGTCCTGCCTTAGGCATTTGTCTAACTGTTGACTTTGTGTGTCTGCAGTCATTCCGATATTTTTAGCCTAATTAAAGCACCTCTGTCATTAACACAGGATTTTATTTCCTAAGCTCTCAATCTCCCACCACTCTCTGCTTCTCTAAGACTCTGGCACCCACTCCACTGCCACTGAAGAAACACCGTCACAGTTCCCTGGCCAGACTTTTATTTAGTATTCATTATAACCAAGACACCTGCTTGGTTGTTTTTCTTTTCCAGGGAACTCTGGGGAAATGATATCTGTTGGATCGGAGCCACATGTTAGGGTTGATGAAACTACCAGGGAGGAAAAGCAGGATCTACTATCTCTTGACATGAATCATCAATATAAAATACGGTGTCCCTTCAGGAATATGAGAGAGATACGGATGCAAATAAATATCAGCTGCTGGCACTTGTCATTTTTGTGACAAGTTATTCATAACTGAGCACAAGTATCAACATCTATAAATGTTTGTGATTGCAAGTATTTTCTAAAATGCGGTTAGGGCAGAAGATAATGATAAATAAGTGTTTTTTCTCTCCTTGCGTACCCCGATGCAACATGCCTAATGTCCTGGGACTTCTAATGACATGCAACACTTGCTTTATTCACAAGATGGTGCAATAAGTGCAGTTACTTACCCACTTACTGACTCACTTCCAAACATTCCCCTTTTGGTGAGCGCAACAGTGAAACAATATTTGCCTCTCAACCGTGTAACATTTATGAGCATGGGGATTCGAGTTTTTCATGCTACATAAATCATTCAAGTAAACAAGTCTGATTAGTGTTTTTGCTCAGGCGAAAGAGCTTGTTTTGAGTCGAAAAGCAGATCTCACAGTCCATTAGACTAAGCTGGATCTAAAGCCGGAGCCCAAGGAAGTTTGGCAGACACAGAGGTTTAAACTGCACACCTAAACACACCCAGTTTAATTTGGCCTCTAATCACAGTCCTCTCAAACGACTGACTTAAAGAAGGAGATAATACAGCAATGGAACAAAGGACTGGCAGGTCCGAAAGGAATTGAAAACCTTGGACCACTGATCCTGTCCTTGACTCACTCTGACCAAAGTCACAGCAAGAAAATTTTACAGGACAAAATGACCATATTTCCTCAACGTGTGTCGGCAGCGGACTGATGGCAGATAATAATAGTAATATAGTTTAATGATGAACTTTAATAATTTTAATGCAGGTGGTGACATTTCTGGCATTGTTAACCTCTTTTCTGATGCTTATAATATTCTGTTACAAAATCCCCACAAGCTACTTCAACCTGTCTTTAGCACAAAGTGCATGCACACACACACACACACACATCTATTGATGTACGTGACCAGCTCCAGTTATCAGTAATGAAAGCTACACATCCTTGTGAACATTACAATTATATCATTGCAGAGTATAATTATTCCAGTATTTAGCATAGTGACATATCACTTCTTCACTACACATTGACCTGGAGTTCATTAACATTTCTCCTGCCTCACTCTCTGTGTCTGATGCTCATCCATCTCTGTTGTTGTAACTCCTACTGTTTGCCGATGGAGGTCGATAAATATTATAGATGATTCGCTGCTCCTTTACAACCTGGTTATTAAGAATGAGAGCAGAGGACCACTAATCCCTGTCTGCACATCAAAGACGGGCCAGATATCTGGCCTGCTATTAGCCGAGTGGCTGGAAGCCACCTGCCCAGATGTTTGGCATGTGGACTCCAGTTCTGCCAAATGGGGCTCATGAGATGACAGGATGCCTTCCAGGAAGCATCTGAAGCCCTCATATTTCAAGGATGAAAATATTTTTTAAAACGCTACATAATTTCTATATACATGTGTATATACATCTGTATATAATATATCCACAATAATTATACATTTCCCATACTTGTATGCTGTTCAGTGTTCATTTACAGATTTTCCAAAGCCTTTTTCAAAGTGTCAGTTTTACACCTTGCTAAATAGGTTATTGCATTTGCCTCAGAACCTTTTAGAAGTTGAGGACACAGCTGCCGCACTTTTAAATTCTAGTTTTCTATGAACATAACAGGCACTTTTGATATCCTGCATCAGAGGCCTCAAAGCTCAGTATAGATTAGACAGAGTTGATGTTGGGCTCTGTATATCCAACAGTCGTGACAATCCCAGGCCTGTTGCTTGGTCTCTGACTGTCAGTTAAAGAACTTGCTTGTGAAAGGGCCTCAAAATATTGGAAGGCTTCCTGTGGTTACAGCCCTGACTGTCAATGTGCATTTGATCTCCTTGGAGTTTACCCACACTGAAGTTGTTTGTTGTTATTTACAGCCAAAGCCTCAGAGTGAGTCTGTGCCATTGTACACTCTGCTGAGCCGGTGTGGAGGTCGAGATGATGGGTACCATTATGTTTCCCATTACAGAAACTCATTACTCGCTGTCACAATTAGAACAGAGACAAAGGGCAGCGCACATGCTACATTCACACACGTACAGTGGTCAGATGGCCGTCTTGTCACATGACCTCAGTACAAATCACACACAGAGGTTTATTGCATGTAAATGTCTGTCCTACCTACAGCTTTAACCTCGATGGCAGGCAGTTGGTCATTTTGTTGACAACTATTTGAAGGATTACCATCAAAATCTGACCACACATTCATGGTCCCCCTAATGACTTTTATCTAGTTACAACAGCAGGTCAAATGTATTAAAAATATCTGAAGAGATTAAATCACTGATGATGACATAATTGGACAAAAATTACAATCAGGACCATATATAGTAAATACAGTGAACCCTCGCTATAACGCGGTTCACCTTTTGCGGCTTCGCTGTTTTGCATTTTTTGTGCAATTTTGCATGCTTTTCTCACAGCGTATGAACGTGCATTGTGTTCTGCGTCCTTAGAGTTGAACTTTGAGAGTGTTTAAACATGAGCGAAATGTGAGAATATGTTAATACCTGTCTGAGAAAAGTGCATAAAGTGTGTGGTGAGGGGTTTTACAGCCTTAAAATATGTATAATAATTGTAAAAAATAAAGCCAACTACTTCGCAGATTACGCCTATCGCAGGTTCTTTTTGGAACGTAATCCCCACGATAAACAAGGGTTCACTGTACTTCACACTTAAAAGTATGGAAAAAATTTTCTTGCAACTTCCTTGCCTATAGAACACTTAATATGATATCACTGAATTCCCCAAGCGACTAAACATGATGACCTTTGCACTCACAGCATCCTTTCACAAAAACTGCAATATGTATGTGCAATATGTGCAAGATGAGGATTCCAACATTTGTCCATTTAACCCATTACCTTTTTAATATATTACTGAGCTAGCTTTTCTTTTTAATGTGAGAACATGAAACCCAATGAGGACAGGCTTGAAATAATATGAAAACAACAGTGTATCTTTGAACAGTAAATCAACATTTAAGGTTACCAATGCATGTTACCACTCATTTGGCATTGTGAACCACACTGGACTGTTCACCGTGCACAAGTGAAATTAGGATGTAATATAAACAGTACAGTTACCATCTGTGCACTATGATGTACTTATGATGTACTAGGTCAAATCTGTTTTATCTGCTGAAAACTGCAAGCTAACAGTTACATTAATAAGGATTTTTGTTCATTTAAACAAATAAAGGATTTTATGTGCCACCTGTAATGCAGCTGCGGGTATTGATACTGTATCTCTATCTCTGAGACAGGACATTTGTTTATTTATTTCCCTCTATGTGTCACAGGTGAATATAGCTTCAATATTTATGAATATGAAAATATCAAGCAACATGCATTTTTTAACACACATTTGCTCCTTGCGAATGATTCTGTGTCAAATCAATTTCAGAGGTGCAAACCTCGACTTTGACCTTGTCCTGAGCTGCTCAGATTGTCGCTGAGTTCCATTAATACAACTCAGGGCAATTTCGATGCATTTAACAGACACAAAGCCAACCTAAAAGCTTCTGGAGATGAGCACTTCTGCAGGCAGAGAGATTATATCATGCTTTACATATCTATCATATCTAGAAATCACTGCATTCCAGATAGTTATTATGCACCTGTTTGAATGTCAAGAGTTTAATAGATTTTAGGGTTATGAGGAAACGCGTACAATTAATTTATCACATTAGATCGTCAAGTATGCAGGATAGTGTCTCATGCTACAAGGTCATCAGTGTCTTTATGCAGCACACACACACACACACACACACGCATATATACAAAAAATGCACACACATGCACGCACACAAGCACATTTCACAAAAACACACACACACACACA
>JAQNCA010000005.1:16347462-16367816 GCA_029783725.1 Acanthurus tractus
ACACGCATATATACAAAAAATGCACACACATGCACGCACACAAGCACATTTCACAAAAACACACACACACACACAGAGACAAACACACCCACACACACACACACACACAGTGCCAGCTCCATTACCTGAAGGTGGGAAGCAGCTGCAGTGTGTTTCTTCTTGTATTCTGCCTCTACAACTCGTGTTGTGTCACTCAGATTCCAGTCAGGCACTAAAAACGCATGACTTATTATAACAAACAACAAAGCTGTAAACCAAGAAGAAAAATTGTGACTTCTGCAACTCTTCCCGAGATCTATAATTCACTTTGACACATGTCAGAAACAGAGCCTGTTTATTTTAGCCTCACTGTGACAACAAGCTCCACAATATACCTCAGAAGACACCAGACGCCTTAACACACTGCAGTCTGTGATTTCTGTGCTGTGCGTGACTTCATCATTAGCGAGCAATGACACCAATAAGATGACTAAATTATGATTGCAAAACCAAATTCATCAGAGACTCTTAATGTGACGGATGAGGGAGAGCCCACCCGACTCTGCATGGAGCTTTTTCTATGCCTGTTTTTACTCTTCTATAGACATTTTAAACATGAGCAGCTGACTGCAAGTGAATGACAGTAAGTGCAACAGAAAAGAGCAGGCCTTACCATTTGCACTCAGACGCCCCTCAGCATAATCACATTGGTTGTCATCATAGCTTGAACAGTAAGTTATGACTTCTTTTCTAAACTGACTCTGGCAACATTTCACTGTCGAAAACAGTCAAAGTGAAATGTTTTCCTGAAAGAAAAAGAGGACAGTGCTGCAGTGAAATGAGTATGGCCTTTGACTCGGTGGCTTAGCGTGATAAAAGTCTGTTCTTTGTCTTTCGGCTCCACCAAACAGTGGCAAACAGAATGTCTCTAACTGATCGGCACAGCAGTCAATACATCAGCGTGTGCATTGGGATGAAGAAATCAATGTCAGTGCATTCCCATGCCTCTTCCATCTCTGCCAGCAGGCTCTCATACAGGGATGGAAACCCATCAACTAAACCTACCCAAAGGGAATAGCACACACCCGATATTGATGTTTGAAGGGTTGCCTTGGTGCCAAGAAAGGCCCTTGTAAAAGCCATGGTAAAGGATTACCCACGCAAGCATGTCCTCCTTCAGCGCAGCCGAGAACACAAGTTTCCACCCTTGGTACCGTTTTGAAGGGTCATTTTTAAACACAGCGAGGGATGAAACAAACAACACGAGAAGCTGGGAGGGGCCATCCATCACTCCTACTTTGCTCTACCCTGCTGTTTGTTCAGCTGGAGATAAAGTTGGCCTTATCTTCAATTAAGCATCGTTAAGGCCTAATCTGTAGTGTTAAACAAACAAACAAAAAGGCTCATCTGGGATACGGGACATATTTTACTGTCAAATTGATGATGATGGGTATAATGGTGGTGCAGCAGTCTGTGGCAATATAAAATAAAATGTGTACTTAAAAAAACTCTGGCTATAAGACCACAGTTGCATCTTTATTTTAAACCCTAGCAATGGTATTACTGCAGCAATAAGTGTAGTTTCACACATGGATCAGTAAAGACATATACAAATATTATGGTGCATACACATACACACACGCACATACACACACACACACTACAGTCACTGTCTCATTTTTATATATTTAATGTTACGGGTCTGTGGTGAAGTCAGAATAGACCAAGACAGCAGGAAAGACTCCAAACACTGTGCCTCTGAGGGTCGAGTGTCAGCTGAGAGGTTTTTGTAGAGATTTGAGTGTTGTTGCAGCAGCTAAGCAGATAAGATTGATGTGCCACAGCTCCGCCAAACAGACAATGTAATTAAAGTCATGCAACCATGGTCTGTGCCATAACTGAGGCACACACAGCCATGTCCTTCCTCTAAGGCTATTCTGTTGAGTACATTCACATTTGTTTTAAATTGTTTTGTTTCAACAGGGCACCAATGTTTAAAATGGACAGTCTCTTATACTTGGTACAACATACCTGTTTTATTTCTACATTTATAACCACAATACCTAGAACAACATGTGAACCCATGTTTCGTGCTCATGCTTTGAGTAATTTAAAAAATATATTTTTTTGTGTTGTTTAAAATTTGTAGGTCTGGGCCCACATACTTTTGTTCAATACAGAAAATCTACAAAACTCAATAAGACCAGTGGGTAACACTGTGAGAAAATATGGCAACAGGAAATTACTGATTGGGATCACTGGTTGTAATTGTAATGTAAAACAGTCAGACTAAAATCACTGTGTTGCAAACACTGCCAGCAATTCCTTTCATCCAGAGGAAATTACAAACAACATGACACACACAAAGCTGACGGAGGTGCTATCTGTCCTCAATATTAGCATACCATATTTGTCATGATTGATAGCTATTGTAGCATGTTGCAATGTTTGTTTTTATCTTTAAATATTTTTAATGTCTTTTGGCGTCAGGAAAACAAACTTCAAATACAACAATCAAATGTTATTGCCTTGTAAAGTTGGTACTGCATGACTAACATGTTAGCAAACAGTTGCTTTTAACTTCCAGCAGATACGATGCATTAGCACTTATTTGGAAATAATACGTTTCTGGCCATCTGGGGAATAAAGCTGAACATTTGCTTTGTTTCAGATCTTATAAACAAGTTAATGCGAAAAAAATAAGACTATATGGCTGCTACATTTACCAGCCAGTGCTAACTTTGTAATTTGTTGCAGGGCAGTTCTTGTGCAGTCAATTTATTGGGGCTTGTTTGCTTAAAGTTGTAAAATTAACCTAAGAATTAAATCTGTAATTCATCAGAAATTGCCACATACAAATTTATAGGAGAGTGTAATAAAGGTTCTGAGAAGAAAGAAGAAATTAAAGGGGTCATCAAACAAAAAAGAGTACAGAAATTTCATTTGTAAGCAGTGTTAGACAGTTAACTATTTCACGTACAAATGGACATTTTGGCTTGATGATAATGGACGGCTCAGGTCAGGCAGACAACAAAAGGTTATAATTCAACTTCTAAATATCCTGTTTACCCCAAAAGAAAGTTCATGCTTAAAAAATAAAATTGAAAAACGGGAATTTAGACAGTGGAGCTCAAATAATTATCCATTTAAGACAACTAGCACTCAGGCTCTTCATCTTTTTATAAAATCAAAGTTGAGCAATTTTCAATCATCTGCAGGACAAAAGCCTAAAAATAAAAGATGCATTTGTATTCCTTACTATGTTTCCATGTTAGTCATACCCTACCACAGTTCTGCTTAAGAAACACGTTTAAAGAATACACAGAGACAACACCATTGTATAGTCTTTGTGTAATGCCTGCAAACCAGTTTGCAATTTAGCCTAAGTCAAGGTTGCAAACAACATTAGCCACTGGTTTAGTATCTTGAATAAAAATAGATTCACAGCAGTGAGCTGTGGTAGGACGATAATTTACTGGTGCTTTTAGTCTTGTGAAACTGCAGGTGGTTGGTGAGTGATTATTTGTAGATTGGAACAGCAGAAATAATGGCAGACTTGTACAAGTGCAGGTAATTTTGTAGTGCAAAAAAAAGCCTCGTTAAAACAGACTTTCACTGCACTTCCTCTTAAAAGGTTAATTTGACAAATGAGGTGATGACATTAAAATCTGATAATTAAGGAGCAAACAGTACAATATTTCCTCTGTGAAGGCCCCTTTATGACATTTCAAAGAAGAAAAATAACAGAAAAAAGCTAACTTTGCGACATATCTTTCTGACCCCTTTGCACTGCAACACATTTTTATCACCTTGTGATTTTAAGTTATTGTAACACATAAATCTTTTCTGTATCATACCTGAGAACATCCACATATTTGTTTTACCCATGAGCTGTGACCTCAATACACCAAACAGTCTTTACAGAGGACCAAACCATGGGTATAAACAGATAAATATGAGGAGTTGACCCCACTGAAATCCCCAGTTTAATTAATGCCAGGTCCCCTCTCTGTAATCTGAAGTCTCCTTTATTAGAAATTTTAAAAGTATTCTCCCCAGGGACGCTCTGAGTCACAGGGAAATTGTGGCACAATATGTTTTTAATTTCCCAGGAGGTCCTTGCACAGCAACTATTTAACGATGGAGCAGCTTTGCTGAATGAAACTAAAAGGTATGCTTGTTTTTTTCTTTTGTCATTATGACTGGCTCCGACATGAATTATTCTTTCTATTTGCATGGTGCTCTCCTATTCAAAGCTGTGTACTACTTATTTTCCCTCCACTGGGACATGCACTGTAGTGCTGCTGGATCCAACTCACTTCAACTTAATGAAAATCATATTAAACCTGTAATGTTTTAATCTGTTTTAATCTCTGAAATGCTGATAACTTTATTCATAGTTCTTTGCCCTTTAATCACGCCCTAATTAAGTTTTCCAATTTAAACTCACTTGGCATAAAAAAAGAAAATTATTTTAGTTTAGCCATTTTGACATTATTAGATGAATTACATCAAATAACAGAATTACAAAAGTATCAAGGGCAATAATGTGGAATAATGTTTATGACTTTTTCTACTGTTACCCTAATTGCAAAAGTAGCAAAGACACAAGAGTCCTGAATTGGTTTGTACCGGGTTATTACATTCATCACTTTGAGAGTAAAGTGTCCCCTAATTCCTTTCTGGCCACTATCTAGTTTTGCAGTGACCAAATTCTTTAAACTTCAGAAATGGCTTAGCTAGTAAGGACTTTAGTAATGTGTGAATTCTTTGTGAGGAAATGTGTAGTCCAAGCAGGAAGTCATTGGGCTAAGGCTGACCTTATTAGCATAATGTTTAGTTTTATGTATTTTGTAGTGTGTGTATATTTTAGTGAACTGTAATTAAGATCCTCTTAGCTAACATTATTAATATACCAACATTGTGATTCAGTGCCAGATCAAGTGTTAAACATACAATATTGTATATTATTTTCACTATCTTTCACTATATGATCAGGTCATGTATAACAAACTAACCTTCGTTTATTTGTTCAGTCAGTCACATCCGGCATTAAGTTGGTCTAAATATTTGGTCAAATCAATCTCTATGTAAGAAGTAGTTTCTCTGGTGAAAATTATTTTTATTCAGTGATTCTTGTAAAGCTCCACACTTGCACTATAACTACAGACTAAGGGCTCTATTTTCTTAGACCAGGCGCAGGTGCGGTGCACCTACACCTCCGTCCCTCACACCCGTGAAAGTGGCAAAGAGGGAGGAGAGAAGGCCTGAGCGGGTTTAACACAGCCAAATGTAATCTTCACCAATCAAATGAACGCCTCTCCTTGCCTTTAAATGTGCTGCGGGCAAGGCACAGTGCCAATTTTACCTCGCCACCACCGTGGAGGAAGAAAGCAGCAGCTCCAGGCGGCCAAACTCCTCCCAGGAGGAAACTGTTGTGCAGGTCCGGGAGGTCCAAGCTTGCAGTACCAGAATATATGGTAATGCGAAGAGACCTCCACGGGCTGATGATGCAAAAACAGCCTTGGAGGAAGTTACTAATATTGTCGATCAAGTTCGCCCAGATATTCTGAGAACCGCTGCCCAATGTAAAAAACAGTTCAATGATGTAAGGAGAAGGGCCAAAAAAAAGTTGTCAGAGCAAAGAAGGCACATGGTGGCCATAGGGCTGCGCATAGGGCTGCGCATCAGAATGGCCAATCCAGGCATCATGCTTGTGATCCACCTGCATTCCTGCTCTGTCATGGCCAAATAGGAGAACCTTTGGTGATATATATTCTCTCCCAGTATCTCCTCCTCATCCTCCTTGCAATAATGTACTCCATCGTTTTAGATCACATTAAGAATAAAGATTAAAACAGAGAAATATGGGCAATCACAGGGAAATCCTTAAGACACCAACTGACTTACATTTATTCAGCGAGGGTCTCTCTCTTTTTTCTTTTGAATTTCATAAGATTAGAGAAGCCATATATATACTCCGTATCGGATGCCGTGGCTGTTTGTGGTTGGCTGAGAGATGTGAACTGGTTAGTTCGATCACACTTCCAGCTGCCATCAGGTTGAGTTTCCATTACGCGTGACAAACGTCTTTGATCTGACATCAGATATGACGGGACAATTAATATAGATACAAATGCATATGCTGGTTCAGACGGTTACATTAAACAGTGGTTGCTGTGATTGTTTATTGCATTGAAGTGGGCCTGACAATCTGGAAGCCTGCCTGTGAGGTATTGGTGACATGTGCGCACTGCGCGCCTGTCAACCAAATTACCACTACGCCGGGTGCGCTTCGCCTGCGCCGAGAATAGACTGGGTTGGAGCTGGCGAGCTTTCACTGCACCTTCCGCACAGTGTTTTGGCACGAAATCGTCACTGCGCCAAGCTGAATCTGTGGACACCTCCCCCTGGTGCACTGCCAGGCCCATCTTGGCGCAGCACGGTCTACCAAATTGCCAAATTGGCTGCGCAGGGTGGTGTGCCGGACAAAATTACCACTGCGCGGGTTGCGCCACCCTGCGCCACCTTGCGCTGCGCCACGAAATTAGAGCCCTAAGTCTAAACATGGAAACTCTGGTGGAACCGACTCCTGGTCATGAGGTCAACAAGAGGCCAACACACACTTATATCATCATCAGTAAAATCAAATTCGAGCATAAATAAAAAAATATAAAAATTACATCAAAATTATAACCTTAATAATAGCATATACTTTCAGGTTTTCCAGAAGCCGTTATTTATTTTTGTAACCATGTGTAAAGGCCCAAAGGCTTATTCAAATTCCTTGCAATGCAGAAACTAAAAAAAATGTTTTACATGCTGATATTTTCAAGTACATTTTGGCAACACTCCCACTAGTCTGGCTGGATTTAGTTCCTCCAGTCCTTCAAGGATGGCCTTTGCAATACTGTAGTGGCCTGTTGTTATGAATATTATGGACACACTCAGCTGTAGTTGTGCTGGTCTTTTAGGTATCCGCTAAACACAACCCTGAGAGTTATTTTGAGAGAAACAGTGTATTTTTCCAGACCTTCAAACCATCAGTAGATATTCATTAAAAGCAATTCAAAGCCTGAGAATTGCCATAAATATATTTTCCTTCAAGGTTTAAAAAAGCTAACATTTCAAAGGGTAAATATTTGGTCAAATCTACTCATTAAGTAGTGACTGAAACAGATTCAAGATCAGTCAGATGTCATTTGAATTGTCAGATAATTATTTTGGAGCTCCTCAGGCAGTGTCATCTAACCTTATTTGTCGCCATTACTGTTCTGTCAGTAAGGCTTGACCACTTAAAAGAAATACAGTTATACAGCTACAGTTATTTCTATAGTTAATAATGTCATCAAAGCAGTCAATGACCACAATAACTCAGTTCCAGACTTACAACAATTAACAGCAATAAAAAAACCCAAATAGTTTTACCAAGTGGCTTCTTCTCCCTGAGGCAGGTCAGACTATTTGTCTTTAAATCTTTGACAGTAGTGAAACCACAGCTGCAATCAGGATGTTCTCTAACACTGAATCTGTTCTCCTGCTATGTTTTCATTGGATTCAAAGCTGAGAGACTCACTTCAAAGAAGAAGTCAGATCCAGAGGAAAAGGGTTCATTAGGGCCTTATTTCCACAAGTCAGGACACTGCAGCATTGTTGGTATTTTTCATGTTTAGCACAATCTGAGGCCACATCCATCAATTGTTCCTGCAGCTTGGGAAGCCTGCTGCTCTCAGTTCTACTGAAAGGGTACCTCACCAGGTCCAGTTTAACAGATGTCCTGTCAATATCACTCAAAATTGAGTTCAACTCACTGTGGAGCTTGAAGATACATGTTTTCAGCATTTTCACCACAGGAGTTCTGTTTGTCTGAGTCTGCAGGCATCAAGCAACAAGAGACAGCTCACATTTCCATCCTCTCATCTCATCTCCCACAGTCTTACCTTGCTTATGTGACTAACAACCTGGTAAAATTTCTTGTCTTTCTTGTCTATACCTGCTAGAAGTTCAGTCCTTCCCCTTTGGACAGTTCAGGGCTCATTTATAACAGCACAAAACTTAGCATTGAGCTAAAAACAGTCTTTTAACTCTTTTGTCACAAGATGGGCATGTGATGAAGCAGGCGAGGAGAAGCTACGATCCACTGTCTGGACAAAGACTTCAAATCAGTCTGTGATTCAAAGACCTACACTAGAAGAAGTCCACCACTGCACTGCATTGTTCACAAAGGGGCCTAATGATGGAGGTAAATGATGGATTGAGTCTCTTCCACATCTTCAGAAATTGCCCCAGAAGGCCATGCACTTTTCTCATTAACGCTGTAGCTTAGTCAATATTTCTACCAATGCATGATTTCCACTACAAGGACTGTGATCAGTCTCTCGAAACATGTGCTCACATGCAGTTTTGAACACCCCTTTTGGTTCTGAAGATAAAAAATTTACAAGGCATTGGGTTTGTAGACTTTCTTCTCTTCTTAGCTCAGTTATTTCCACCACTTGAAGTAGTAACAGCATGTGAATCATAACTTTGTATATTAATCACATTAGCATCTGGGCTTCGCTGCTTGCATGGCGTGTGTTTACGGTTAGCTGTGGTGGTGTTACAAATCACACAAGCCATTGGGAAACTACTGAAAGTATGTGAACTCTGTGTTAGTGCTGCTGGAGTGTGAGCTTTTATAATGAACAGGCTGAATATCAAGCTTAGTTATCTGTTAAATTGTATTCCACTCCTAAGAAGAATTAATAAAATAACATTTAGAAATAGATTATTGTATTTTTCAGAAAAGATTAAATTACAGTTTATAAATATAACTTATATATTTTAATATCAGCTTGTGTTTTATGTTTTTTAAAGATCTCCTCCGCTCAAAAGTGTATCTTTCTAGTGTACGTGTCACCTAAAATGTCAGACCTTGACTTTAAAAACTTGTATCTATGCGAAGTTTGTATTTATAAAAATGTTTTCACATTCCTTTATAACAATGCACATTCCAGAAATCTGACATTCAAACACACACAGGGTTGGAAAGATTTAGTACATCACTAAGTGGAAAGTCTATTGCAGGCACAGTAACTTGAAACCTCCTCTTATCATTGCAAAGAGTGAGACTTTGTATCAACACAACCACTAACACTATGTCAGCCACTGCCAGTTACGAGCTAACAAACAACAATAACAGATAAAATATGCTAACCACACTTTCCTCACATTTTCTCACCACAGTTCTACCATCCAGTTGCCAGTTTTAGTGCACAACAGACTCCTTGCCTGATAACTCTAATAGCACTTCTTTAAAGCTACTGTTTGCTATCTGAGATGCATTGCTCTTTCATCAGTCAGTATAGCAAAAGTAACGGTGGTCACCAAAATATTAAATGCACCTTGAGAGGAACTTAACCTTTTATGGTAAATCAATGTGCTGCATTTACAAAAAAAAAGCCCAGACCTTTTTAGCCATAAAAAATGCTGAAATAAGGATGGAATTATTTAGCTTTGCTGGACATCGACCAGGCCACGGTTGGCTATATTTACTCCGGTTCAGCATCTGTGGAGGTGTGACATTCAGAACACTGTCAACACATCGCAGAGTCAACACACTGTCAGGATTTGTAGTTTCTGCTCCCCAGTGGGAGACCTCAAGCAGACAAAACACAGAGGACCGCTCCAGGTAGAGCACCGGTCACTGCAATGCTATTTCTTTAACCCCACATGCTGTTTTTGAAGCAACATCAAATTTTTGCTATCTTGAGTTTAGTGAAGTTCTCAGCCTTAGCTAAGAGATAAGGAGGTTTTTTTTTGTTTGTGGCTTTGATGTTGAAGCTCTAATGAGAACATATTACAACAAACCTGTAGGAAAAAAAACACACTCAGCAAATCAGTAAGCTGCTAAGCAGCTGTTTGAAGTGCCCCTGCCCGTACTCGTTGCTTCACATTTTAATGTGGAGAGATACTGTGCTTGTAATATACTGCGTGTTCCTCGTGATGACACAAATCAATAGATATACTAATCCTGGTGTATCCAGTGGGGCATTCTCTTATCCTGCTGGATTTTCACACACTAACTTTAAAATCCGTTGAGTGGTCTTTAGGGCAAGTTTCTTATTCCTGTCAGACGCGAGAGGGATTATGTACGATACTTAAAGCTTCACCCACTTAGAGTGTAACTTTTTTTTTTCCACGTGAGGCAAAAAACAGAATCTGAAAAAAAGACAAGTTTTACATTTGCTGACATTGTGGGACATGATAAACAAACCTTAAAAACCGGGGTTGTGCAAAGATTGCCCCATCAAACTGGCAGATAAAATGCCTTCTGTTTTCTCTGGTTGTTGACATTTTCCAAACTCAGTGGTGAAAATGGAAGAAAGTCTTTGAATGTGAAACTGAATTGTAAACAAAACAAAACAAAAAAGACAAGTTCGGTGCAGTGGTGTCGGGTGGAGGGAGCAGGGTGACTGCTGTTCTACTGCATCTATACAGCTGCACTCTTTTCATTGGATGAAGGGGTTAAAACATCATGTGCAGCCCTGACGGCGGCAGACTGCTGTGTCAAAATCATATTTCAGCCGTTCATTAGTGAGCAGTCTCGGCACACCTGGGCAGAAGCATGCTGTGGCCAATCACTGATCTTGGGTTTATTGCCAGTTTAATCACTGTGTGAAAAGTATTATATGCCAACCAGTGTGTGGTTGTGTTTTCAAAGTTCAAATTATTACTTCTCTGTGAGTTTGACGTGCTCATTGTGAGAGACCAGTGCTCATTTTCCTGTCCAAATAGCAAAGTCCAACAATATCAGTCCCAGTATTTTTGGTCAAGCACTGCTTTTAGACAGACTGGTGATTATGCTTATAACAGACTATATTTGACTTAAATCCACTCCTGTGTTTGCTTCAGTGATCCTCTTACCAGCACTTATTCCACATTAAGGGTGTTTAGAGTTGACATATTCTTGCCTGCTTCCTCCCTCCATCAATCTACAACTCCAACGCTGCTGTTTGTTGCTATTTTGAGAGTATCCAAAGAGGATAAAATGAGGCACCTGACTGATGGTAAATTATTCCCCCAATCCTCGAACTGTGCGTCAAAGCTTAGATTTATGACTCAACACACATCTAAGAGAGCATGATATCCGACATTGTCACAGAGTAAAGACTCAGCATGTAATTGAATTGAAAAGCACAAAGCCAGTGGTAGATCTCACTGGAAATCCCAAAGCCTGAAGATTTGAAACCAAGTCACGACCCTGGTAGCCATAAGTGCCATCCAAGTCAAATCCCAGTTGCTTGCATGTGTCTCTCTCTGTCACACAGAATCCAAACTCCCCCATCAATCGTGGCGGTAGGCGACACGATCCCTGACAACTTTTCACATCAGTCTGGGGATTAGAGGCATAAGGTTTACGCTGGCCTTGCCAGGATCCAGGATAACATTTTTTGATTCAGCAATTTAAACTAATTTCAAGGCTGGCTCTGCAGCAATTTTCTGGATCAATGGAATGTCATAGCTCACTTGGTCACTAGCCCTCTTATCGCAAATACCTAACACTGGGGGATGCTATGCTAATTGCTTGGTTTGGAGTGTTGGGAATCTTCATTTCTTGCATCTTAGCTTGACGTCTGATGGACAGAACCACACATGTGATATAACTGATTAGTTGTTACCTTACAATCAAGAAAAAAGACAAAATGTCAACATGACACGTCGCGTTGTTTGCACTGAATTGTATTTTCAATAAGTAGCTAGGCACTATTATAAGATGCTGCAGGAAATTCTGATTTGCCAAAGACTGAAAATAGTGTCAGAATAACAAAACTGCGGTGTTTTTTAATGTAGTTTTATATAATTGCAACATTCGGAATGCTTTGGGCAAAAATAGTTGAAATGCATTGACTTCTGCATGGATACTGACTGAGGCAATGTTGTGACACACAGTTCATGTAAATATACAACATTTGCATTACACATGCATGCTGTGTTTCATTTTAGCACACTTGATAAATATATATAGTTTTGATTCAATAACCACTGGACATGTACTATTGTAAGAGTGGTTGAGGCCCTGAATACTGGAGCATAGCATAAATAAATATCTGAAAATCATTTCTGTGGTGTCCCTTCAGGGCAGCACAGCTAAAGACATTATCTCTTGGGTTATTTATATGTGAGTCTGACTCCCATTATTTCTTTGAACAAAACTCAAATGTTACAACTGAAATGTTAACGTTATGAAGAAACGGGAAAGTAATGGTGACAAAATGACCCAAAATGTTCGAACCTGTGACGTATTCAGCAGGGTTGCCTTTTCCCCTTATTTCTGCCGACATGCTATTTCAACTAAAGTCTGGCCTGGGACGAGACCAAAAAGCATTTTCGGGAAAAACTGTTTTTTTTCTTTTCCTGGCAGGGTCAGGTTCCATTTTCCTGTGTTTCAATTGCCAAGGACAGAGTGAAGCCTCATAGGGTTAAAAAGCAATTTCCTACATCATGACAACTGTACAAATGTATGGTGGCAAATGTTGGAGGAGAAAAGGGGGGAGGTGGGGGTAGATAAGGGGGTGAAAGACACCACGGTGGCAGTGGTGGAGTAGAGAGGTTAATCCTGCTGTTTAATCTGTGGAGGTATGGGGGGGCCTTATCTCTGCCGCCTGCTGCCGTTGCGCTCTCCTTCAGCATCCAGCATCCCCGACTGTCTGACATCACTCAGCGCTGGGTGAAGGTGGTGGGGGCGGTGTGGGGAGAGCAGGGGGTTGGCTGGGGTGAAAGGGGAGAGGAAAGACAAGCTAGGTGCAGCCACATTAAGTGCCGATGCTACCCCAGACATATATGGTAAACATACCCTGCCGTGTTTTGACCACGGGGAGTCACATGCAGCTGATTCTGTTCGGCATCCTGTGGGATTGAACACTGTCAGCCTCCATTTCCTTATTTGATTTGGTGAGACTACAATGAGGGAAGAAACCAGCAAAGAAATGCTGGGACTCACTGGCCTGTTATCAGACAAGTCTGTTGGCAAACCAAACAGCTGTCAACTACCCTCAGGCAGCAACGAAACAAGAAAATTCCCACACGGGCATAAATTTTAGCTAGCACGCCTATTTGTAAAAACTGAAACATTGGATTTTTACATGCATCAAGAATACCACATCTCACTGCAGCTTAGCTCATGGCTCTGATTAGTAGATGACAGTGTATTATGCACAACATCAGCTCGTACTGTAGGCCTGCAGCAGGCTCCACTCGAGTGTAAGTAACAGCACAAAACAACCGACCCGCCTCCAGGAAGAGTGAAAAGAACACAGATCTCAAAATCTTTTTGATGATGACTTACACTTGACCTTACAACCACCATTTAGGTTTCAGCCTTGGATCCAACTAACTTTTCTCGAGGGCTTCATGCAATAACAGAAGCCTGTACGACTGCAAATGGAGAGAGGCATCACTGCATTCACTGATTTAGAGCTGCAGTAATTACACAAATCAGCATAAAGAGGGAGATGTCAAGTGACTTCCTCAGTCATTTGATTTCACTCTTATTGGCTGATGCTGTATGTAAAATAATAAAATGCATCATGTAATAGAAAAAAAATTAAATGATGTTTTTCCTTTGTGGGTTCTTTATTGTTTTGATTGTAAAAATCAAAAACATTGATTTTTTCTACCTCTCTAGATAGTACTCTATTATTTTTTAATGAAGTCATCTCTTGAGTCCCTGTCACTCCCTAACTGCAAAACTAATGTCAGACTGCAGCTGACAGGATATGTAATAATTAGAGTTTAAAAAGATTAACACATAACAACAAGTTACATGTTAGATGTAAAGAGGTAAGATGAACAGTTTCCAGCACCGTCTAACTTATCAGTGTCTGACACAAACAAGAGAAAGAGGTACACGTGTTAGTAGGAAAGATGCCCTGTTTTGAACTTTTGGACCTAATTAAAATGACCTGGAGTCCGTGCTCTTTCAAACACTATATTAATGCAGGAAATGAGCAACCCTTAGCTATGATACTGAAGAAATAAACAGACCGACAAAACAAATCCGCATCCAAGCCTCAGGCCACAAAAACAATTACCAGAAAATCCATTTATACATATACAGCTTCCTATCATTCTAATGACTCTATTAATGATAACATTCCATTGACTGGCTGAGGTCCTGACTCTGTTGTCCGTTTTGTTTATTTTTTGAGGGCAAACAAAAAGAAAATGTAGTTTTAACAGAAAATGCCTATTTTAGACCGAATGTGAAAGCAGCAGTAACACATCAGAATGTTGGATATTTCGGAAATGCATGTCAATACTATATTTGTTTAAACGGACAATTTCATTCAAAGGCCAGAATCAGGAGGACAGAGTTCTTAATCTGTGCTCGTCTCTAGCTACAGTTTTTGAGGGCGGTTCACCAACTATGTAGAGTAGGTACGAGTGTCTGAGCTTTAAATAAAAGTTAGATTTGCAAGTATGAAAACATGTTCTCAGTCCTCAGTTTTTCCAAATATAAGCCCCAGCAATATATTATTTGAATCAGTTTGCACTTTATCTGAAAAAGACTGAGCAAATGAGATTGCCCTCAGATTAAAAAGCAGCTGGATGTAATTAAATGTCACTTTTGCACGTGGCAAGACAACACAGAGTCATCAAGATGGTCTCCGGGCAGGATATCTGTAAACATGCAAAGGGAGATTAAAAACACCTGAAAGCCAAGACAGCTGTCTCCAAAGGCGGCTGTCCTTATCAGAAAAATTACACCACCAGTCGCTTTAAAGTGGCAAAGGCAGAGATAATGTGATGTATTGATACAACTGCAAAACATCGTAGGCAGGAGGTAAAGGTGGATCACTAGGAGTTCAAAGGATGTGACACTGACACAAGATCTTCTGTTGATTTGTGTTTCTTTTTGCATCAAAAAGCAGCAAATTTTTTCTGAAGATTCACAAACATTAGAATGTTTTTTTCTATCGTTTACTTTAAAGTTTTAGATTATAATTTTAATCAGATTCTCAAGATTTTCAGAAATTGAGGGATTTTTTTAAACATGAAAGACCACAGACAAAACGATAGATTGAACTGCTTTTTAATCAAGAAGGAAAAATCTGATGATCAGTCAAGATGGAGGAGCACACACTTTGAGTTTATTCTCAGGTCAAAGTTAATCAGCCTGGAGCATAACTTGCAAAGCGAGATGGAGGTGTGTTGGAAATTTCAAACTGCATACAGGGCAAGTGCAGATTACTGCAACAAGCTAACAAGTATGCTAATGTTCATCAGGTTTCTGACCTCTTACAGTTAGGAATACAAAAAAAAAAAGGCTTTCGTTTTGGCCAAAAACATCAAGTTAATAAACGCACTAAGCACATAGACTCACTACAGGATCGCTTGAGCAAAAAAATCTGTTACAACTAACCTCAGATCAGAAGAAGAGGCAAATCTGGCCCAACATTTGCCCAGTTATCTTCTAATGTGAGTTCAGTTGTACCTATAAAGGTAGCTGATAGTAAGATGTGTAAGAGTGAATTTCAAATTAGACATAAAGGTCATTTTAAAAGGGAACTTAAGGCATTTTTTTTTTATATAAACAACATTTTCAAACAATGGACGTCTGAACAGTCTGAATTATAATTTCACGTCATGGCAGTTACAAGGGTGTCCTTCGTGAGTGTCATACGTGTTTTGCTTAATCATTCTGATGTCTTTTTTCAAGCTTTAAGACCGACTTGTACTCACAAATTCTGACCATTAAAGGTAATATGTTTAGCACATTTAATGGGAGTTCAATGTGGTGGATTTGTGAGGTGTTTAACATTTTTTTAAAAAACCTTTCTGAGAGCACTTAACTGAGCACCATAATGACCAGACAAATTGGCAAAATGTGGGAAGATTTTTTATTTGGTTTCTTCATTGCAATGCTGTATTTCTTCTTCTGTGGTACGCTCCAGCCAGCAGTGTTAATGCACAGTTGATGGCTAATGACAGGTGTATTAAGTGATCATGGGATTTTAATGGCCACTTATCCCTGGCTGTCAAAGTCTACAGAAAGCTGCTGGGAGCTACCGCAGTGGCTGTCTGTCTGCCAAATGGGCAGCTTTCTGCTCACAGCCTCTCAGTTTCTCCCAAGTTTCTTTTTGACTTTGTTCTCTTCAACCAGAACAACACGTTCATTTAAACTGACAGAACATGTGTGTCATTGTTCTTGAGGGCCTCTTTTTCTCAAAGCAGCTTCAGCAAACCTGTCATTTCTTATTTCTTGGGGAAATGGTCATGTACTGATTTTAAACATGCAGTGAAGCACAATACTTGTAAGTAAATCATTAACCTAGCAATGCCCATTAATCTGTTTGTGCATTTATCAAAGATTATCTGATTGAGATCCTGCAACCTGCTTATAAAAGGAGTTTTAAATAATTAAAAGTGACAGCAAATGAAATCAGCCATGTTTAACACAATAACAAAAGTCTGTCACAGTCAAGCAAAGCGTCATTGTTACATCCATTATTTCTCCTTTTCTCATTCGGAATATTTACAAATGGGTATTTATTAAATAATGTGGGGAAATTCTGATTGTAAGAAAGCCTGCACCATCGGTCGCTTCAGTGTCATGCATCTGCAGAGAGGAAGCCAAGTGTTCCGAATGGATTTAGATAATTGGTTTTTTATTAGATAAGCATTAAAAGGAGTATTTAATGTTTTTTTTGTGTGAGTGTTCCGACATGCCACAAATGTTATTTTCTCAAAAATAATGAGAAGGTGAAATGAGGAGGCTGGCTGCTCACCTTTGAACTGTGTATCCTAGAGGAAAGAGGTAAGAAAGCGTTTTCTCTCTCCCTTCCCTTTGGCAAGAACATTTTTCACTGTGGTCCTCGTGGGGAACCTTCTAAAACACATCCAACACCCACATAACTTCGATTTAAGATCTGTACCTCCGCTTGTAATATCACAGACTAACATTTCACAGTATCCAGCCTCGATGCTTTGTCTTACGTTCCTGGTGGTTTTGGGAACAAATGATTACCCCTGGGGTATCAGCCCTCTGTGAGCTCTTGGCTGGAGTTCCCTACAGCAGTATCTAGCTTCAGGCCTTTTTGATATAATAGTGATTTGACAATGGTGAGGTAGAGGCCCCGCGGCCCCTGTTTGGTTCGCATCTGCTCCTTCTAAGAAACATTATGCAATGACTGAAGACGACAGCTATCAGTACAGCCTGCATCAGTTACTCTTTGGATCAAGTAATCCCCTTTCTCGTGCTAACTTCACACATCTCATCAAGTCGCATTTGAAATGCCAGTGCTTTCATTGATTTCCATTAGCGCGGTTCACATCCCCTGGGTGAAGCTACAGCTACGTTGGTCAGGATATTTGACCATTCAGACTGTTTAACACACTTCAATGGCTTTGAAAACCAGTGTGGTCTTATGGTGCATTTCAGTGTCCCTGTCAGCTGTGTGGCGGTATACTGTATATACTGATTAAAACAAAAGGGACAGTCCTTGACAAGTATGTCTTCCCCTAGCTGACATTAACTCACACTTTTTCCACCTACTGGACTGCCTTGGCAGCAGCTCAGTAGTGGTGCTCTTGCTGCCTCAGTGCAGAACATAAGGTCCATTTGGAAAACAAGAGCTGATCGGTCCATTCCCTGTAGGATAGTAGAGGGAACCAGAGAGCTGGGCCTCTTCTGACGGCACACAGCACTAAGAGCCATTCGGTGGTCCAGTAGAGATACTTGGATGTCATGTTAGATCACATCACACATACTGCGAATAAGGTCAGCATTGAAAAGCGTGGAAGACATCCGTGGCTACAAGGACAAAGCTGAGTCAAGATGGGAGGGAGAATTATTAGACAACCACAGCTGCCTCTCAAGGAGAGACAGAAGTCCATGTAAAATAAAAAAATGTCTATTTAATCCTTTAAGGTCGCATCCCTGGTTGAACTGTTTACTTACTTAACTACGTTAGTTTAAAAATAAGTTCCTTTTTGTATTTTTATATCAAATGAGGGGTCCTTCAGGATTGAAAAAAGGCTAATGTTAGCCTCTGATTTGGTATTGGTTAGATAACTAACACCATAATCCTCTATTACTGCTATGATGCAACCCACTTTTCTATGGTCCAATTAAACTGCTCCCAATTTTGTCCTGCTTGTATATCCTGTTTATGTCTGAAATATGTCACTAATTTAGATACTCTCAAAATGCCTTTCTAGGTGGACTTTAACAAGAAAACATCAGATTTTTAGTGACACCCTAGTGATGACCTTAGTGGTGTGCTTCCTGAAAAAAGATTAACAACCTATTACATAGGGTTTCTTTTCATAGCCTACAACATAACACTACACAAGACAACCTAATTTCAATCTGGGTTACATTTGTTGGAGTCATCCTTTAAGGGCTATTAGAAGACATGCTATTGCATGTTTAATGCAGCTCCACATTGAGTTCACTTTTCAGATGTGGAGTCTGAGTCCACTTCTTTTATACAGTCTCTGTGGTTTTTAAACCAGTTTAAAGAAGCAGCACAGCTTCAGAAGTTCAAATTGAAAAAGTTAACTACAATTTTAAGGTAAATCCTGAGATACATAAGCTAAAACATTCTATATCAGAAATATCAATACAGTAAATGAACTAAGAATATGTAAATACTAATAAAGATTAAATTATACATTTCCAAAATTTAAGACAATACGGACAACTCGAGGAAATTAAATGTATGATGTTGATTACAAAGGTACTTTTATGTTCAGACTGTACTGAAAATGCATTGGCTACAATGTCTCTCTGTACAATGTACATGAAGCAATCAAGACACTTTTTGCAGCCTCACCCATCCTGCTATGAGCGGGAACGTAAAAAAAACGTTCATAAAATTGCTAAATCAACAGAAAATCCCAGCAGGGTCCTTCTGTGTCACGGGGTTCGTTCTTCTGACCTCTTGTGTGATGATCACGCCTCTGTGCTGCAAAGATCAAGCACCGAGCTGCACGTGCTTCACCTAGCAAGAGCAGCACTGGGAATGCTTTTGTCAGCAATATGTGAGTGCCTTCACTAAATGTCAGATAACAAGGCTGAAGGAAAAAAGAGGTGCATGCACACACAAGCTCATTAGGACGCGCTATGATCTCCCTGGCCTCAAGCTGTATCACTAGGTAGTTGTAAAGAAAATTTAGCCGGGGAGAAAGTCAATGAAGTGATGATGAAAATGAGCCTCCCTGATGCAGCTGATTGATTTTTTTCAGTGAAAAATAGCAAGTGCGTTGGGAGCGCTTGTCGACACTACACAAATCGCAGGTAAAAGGTATGGGGAATCGTTTTCACAAGGTCCTCACTGCCTGAATTTATCTTTGAGGGTGAGGGGATACTGTTCTGTATGCTTGGAGTCGAAGTGTTTTCACCTTGACTGAAAAATCTGAACCAGTCATAAATTAGAAGACTCACTCTGGGCTTATTTTTTTGTATCCTTGCTAACCATTAAAAAATAAAAATGTCAGAAAATCATTTTTTGTGTGACAGATCAGAGAATGTGTACTTATGGCGAAACGAGCCCTGCAAACATTTAGACAGTAAATCCATACTGATGCTTCAACCTTTATAAGGGTTAACAGAAGCCTGAGCAAAGCCTGAACACAGCACTGAACCAGCAATTAGATGATGTCTAGTCATCCATAACTGTCACAAGCACAATTCTTTGATATCCGGACCCCAACATTAGCATCTTACAGCAATAAGCAGCTAAATGAGGTTCATCTCAGATCAGGGACAGAAAACTTTAGACAGAAAAGGTAGAGTTTTATTTAAAAAAAAACCCTGATATAATATTCATTTGAATGCTCCAATATATAGAGTTTAAAAAATCCCTAGATTGATCTTCACATCAAAATGCATAAGAGAGATGTTAGTTTTAACAAATATGTGACTGTTTAATCTTCTCTCTACTAGCAGCAGAGCCTGAAGGGAACAAAGACAAAGGTGAAAATGAGCCAGAGTTTGAACTTCTCTCTTTCACTCTCTTTTTTTCGTTTGTTACACAACCGTTTGTGGCACTTTTCTTGTGAGCCACAGAATTTAACACTATGAATGTCTTCAAGCACAGACTCTCTGAAAATCAGTGCAAATATCCCAAAGACGGACAGAATTTTACTATGACAGCCAGCATGTTACCTCACCTTAAACTGTGGCCATCAGATTAGATACAACACTTTGAATTTCTGACTTGCTCTTTCAAACACTTCTATTTTAGTTTAGCCCTGCCCTAACGGGGGAAAAGCTCCCACCGGAGGACACTGTACAACTGTTTTCACAGCCTGAGTAGTGCTCATTGTGACGTAAAATTGATAGAGTGTCTGTGTAAGTTTCCAGAATTTGCCAGCCTAGGGAGGGAATG
>JAQNCA010000005.1:16367916-16384077 GCA_029783725.1 Acanthurus tractus
AGTAGTGCTCATTGTGACGTAAAATTGATAGAGTGTCTGTGTAAGTTTCCAGAATTTGCCAGCCTAGGGAGGGAATGTGATAAAATTGTTTTTTTGCGAACACTGATGTTGGTAAAAGTGATGTATCCTTCACGCTTCATGACCGCGGCAGGTGTGTGGATAAACACTGAAAGCTACAGGTGTTCCTATCATCTCAACTTCTTCTCAAACTAACCAAGAATACTGCATGACATTAATAATCAAACAACCAAATCCTGACAGAGATCATGACGTGGGTGCTTTGCATTGTTATCCTGTTCATCAGACTGTAAAATTGTAAAAATCATCATTCATTTCATCCAAACCCGTTTGAACTTACTGACTTCTTACATGTCCTAAGTGTTTGCTATGCGCGGCCCGTCAGCTCAACATGACTGTGAATATAGAGTGAGAAGATTAAATGTAAAAACAGAGAGAAAGCCTCTCTAATGGCAACATCTTTCACTGGAGTGGAGGATGTGAAGGAGGTAGGTGGTGGGAGGACCGGCGGGAGAAGAGTTGGGGGGTGGGGTGAACAGATGAACTGATGGCCTTTCGCTGTGTTTTACAGGACTAAAGCCCGGCCAGGATTGTTCTCTGCTTCCCAGAAGACACCAGTCAGCTGCTGGAGGCTAATGTTAATTAGAGCCTGTCAGCAGAGCAGCCTTTAAAGAAGGGTCAGAGAAAAGGTCAGCGTGCTATATTCTAATTATTTTACATGTTTAAACCGGCGCCTGTTTTTCTCTCAGACATCTGACACCGACATGATCCAATGATCGTTCTTCCATAGTGGTATTTGTCTGTCTACATAATGGAAAAGAGGAGCTTCATCCACATTCACTGTTGATAAAAACATCTGATCCGTTATCTAAAACTAAGGAGTCTGAAAAGCAATTTAACTGTTGTTGACTGACTGTTGACTTACACAGCCTTTGTGATGGATGACTTTTTTTTAAAAAAGGAAAAACATTATCCGTGTACTGATAGTAACTGAATTCATCATTTATTATTCCACTAATGGAAATTCCTTTTTATTTTTATACAACACTGTCCTCACAAGAAAAATGCCAGCATTTATCATTTGCTAAAAAACCTCACATGAACTGCACCTCCAGCTATCTGAAGTATGATCACTGTCTTCTGATGTCCTTTGGAGCTGAGGCAGAATTACCATGATACTTTTGTAAAGCTGCAAAACCTCATAAGGTCAAGGTGAGTTCAAAAAATTCACCTGACAAGAATGTTAACCTTAAATGAATCTGCAAAACTCTGGAATTTATTTAGTTGTTATCTGTTCTGTTTTGCATTTTGTGTTTTAAAAAACTCTTTTCTACAGCATCTGCACAAAGCAACCACAGGTATCAGAATTAAAGGTGTTGAGGTTGTAACAAACGACTGAAGAGTGCTTGGAGTAAAGAATCTAAGACACTTTCGGAATAGTCTGAGACTTTCTTCCCTTATAATTTCCTGAAGTGTGTCCTTGTCAGGATCTACATGAGAATATAATACATCTGTCAAGTCTTGATGTTCCACAAGAAGCTACAGCCAACCGCAATTAGCTGAGCTTAGATAATTATAATAAAGACTGAGAACAAAGGGAAAAGGCTAGCCTAGCTCTGCCTAAAGGTAACAAATCCACCTATTAGCACCTGTAGCTTATTAATTAACACATTACATTTAGTTTGTTTTATAAAAATTAAATTGTAAAAACATCAAGTTGCTCTTTATGGGTAGTTACATGCGGCACTAATTTTTGGCTTGATGTAAGGAGATTGCTGTGAGCAACAAGTGGAAACATGCTTTCCAAAATGTCAAACTATTATGCTATAAGCTATTATAACCTTCAGAGAAATATCATGGTTTTGTATAACAAATATAGGTAAATGGAGATGATGGCTGTGATCATTAAAGAGAAGAAACATCCCCTGATGGCAGGAAATGGAAAACAGTGGGTCCAACCTCATGATTTACATCATCCAATACCAATATTCAACAAAGAATATAGGACCCAGTGTGCTCTGTATGTTATGTGGTGTAAAGGAAGTTCAAGGAGCTAATTTATTATCGTACCTTTAACCTAAAAAACCCTTAAAACAGTTGTTGTGGATCTGAAAATGATTTTACAAGTTATTTGGTTTTACAGTTTTTAGAGGGCGAGACTACTCAAAAAGCGTTAAAGGGGCTTAGAAATAAGTGAAAAATAAAACAAAAAAATAAATAAATAAAATTGCAATTAAAAGACACTTAAAACAAAGGCAAGTAAAAAGTCTAAAAAGCTATGAATTTAAAATAGGTTATCATCTAACTTTTTAGAAGCTGCAGTAAACAGAAATGTTTTAAGCCCTAACTGAATTGAGTTTAAATGAGAGCACTTGAAGCGGATCTAAGGTGTTCAGGAGGCTCGTCCCACAGGTGGAGAGCATAAAAACTCAAAGCTGCCTTACCTTGCTTGGTTTTGACCCTGGGAACACAGAGTAAACCCGTCCCAGATGACCTGAGGGGTCTGGAGGCTTCACAATGTACAAGCTTGGGCCCGTGACCATTTAGTGCTTTGCAGACAAGTAAAAGGATTTTAAAATCCTTTAACACACAGGGAGCCAGAGCAGTGACTTAAGGACTGCAGTAATGTGCTCCACTTTCTTGGTGTAAGTGAGGACTCAGGCGGCAGCATTGTAGGCCAGCTGCAGCTGTCTGATTGATTTTTAAAATCCTGTGAAGACACCATTACAATAGTCTGGCTTGCTGAAAATGAATGCATTAACACATTTCTTCATATCTTGTTTGGGCAGAAACCCTAAATTCTTGCTATGTTTTTTAATCTGGCTGTATGCTGATTTTTTAAAAAAAAAAAATTTATGCAACTTTTTAAATTTAGTTTCAAGTCGAGTTCTGGCATTCATCAATAAAATCCAGATACCCAGCAAGACGAGTCTCTAGAACCCATCAAGTAAAATGAGAGATATGCGGAGAGGAGGAAAGAATTCAGCCTTGTTTGTCCCTGTTGTTGGCTGAGCTGAAGGCAACATCATTGGGAGGCTGTTAACCCGCAGTGCATCAGGTGACACCTGTCTGTCCTATGCTGACCTTCCCATTTTGTCCCCAACCTGTCCTGTGTATCCTCTCTAGCAATGTCAGACAGAAATCTCCCAGGGCCAAAGTGTGCCACGTCCATTCACTGCTTCCACCCTGTCAACCAGCAAACATCTTCAGATTGGACTGCCTGACCCAACCCCCACCCCCCCGGGGTAAACAGATTGCCCCCCCCTTTGCCCGCCAACATACAGGTGGAGACAGGTAGGAATGTGTGTCTGTCTCTGCTGGACATTCATCACACCTGCTTCCCCTTTTGTATCCACTAACCAATGTGGCAGAGATAATACAGCATTAGAGTCCTCACCTTCATCATGCTGACATTTGTTACGCCTCAGCAAAGGCGCTGTTTGATCCAGCACATGTTTCAACATCACATCTTTAATCTGTGTAAACAAGTCAAAGGCCAGCGTGGCTTAGGAGGCAGAGGATGGAGAAACATTATTCAGACTGAAGCACGTAGCATGCCGGGTGAAACCTATCAGAGATTAGAGTGTATAGTCATGTCATGAGGAGTCAAGACAGTCATGTCCTGTGTTTGTGTGTGTTTGTGTGTGCTTGTGTGTGTTTGCGTGTCCTTGTGTGTGCTTGCACATGGGAATGTGGCTCTAGCAGGTGTTTTCTGTGTGACATTCGAGTGGAGAGACCTTGTTCAGGTATTCCTGTTTGTATTCCAAACCCCAGGCTGTATATCATAGAGCACTGTTTGACGTTTGAAATTAACATTTTTAATCTGCAGCGTTTCCCGTCATAATGTTATCCGCTTTACCGTCGACAAGACCTGAGAGGAGGGGGAAACATTAATCTAAGAAAAACATTCATTTTACAAACACCATTAAACACTTTTTTAGTCTACGTAACTAATAATAAATGATTCCTCAAGACAGCCAGTGTGCATGTTTAAAAACGTTTTTAGTTCAGTATTTAAAACACGTCATATCATATTTATACGCAAAAATCCATAATGGAAATCCTTTTTTATAAGAATTTGCATTTAAAATGTTGAATTAGGGAAAGGCCAACAAAAAAACACTCATTCAGTGAGAAGAAGAGGATGGATGATACATTCTTCAACACACTCTGTCCTTCATCTCTTTAATGTCTGATGCCAGCAACAGTGAGCATTTGTCTCTGATGACTAATGACTGGGATGTTGATAACGGGCATCATAACAACCCATGATGTATGTGGACTATTATGCTGTAATATTACATTTGTTCTTCAGGCATTTGCATTTGTTAAGCTAAACATTTGAAAATTATTTTGCAAAATGATTTAATGCTGATTTTTATTCTCAGTCGTCTGAAGTCAGTGCTGAGATTACGTTACGTTACGCCAGTTGACCTTAATGAGCTATTTTACTGACAGATTAATTTAAAACTGCAGTGAGAACGTCATATCTGCGTAGATTTAAAGCCTTGTTCTCATCTGAAAAGGAAACACAGTGCAGATGGAGGTGAGAGCAAATATACAAGTGAAATAAAAAACATAAAATCACAGGCACAAAATGAAAGCCCACAGCTCCACCTGATCAATTTGAGCGCTGTTGAGACTTCACGATGCATACAAGGTGGCATATCTACCCAAATGCACTCTATTGGTGCATTCACTGACCAGAGATGGAGTGTACCTCTCTGACTGAGCAGCACGCTAAGAGAAGAACATCAGTCAGAACACAGTCGCTATGTGACGTAGTCAATTTGTATGAAGAAAATTACAAGCTCGCCCCGCTAGGTCCACTGTTTATCATGCTGCAGTTTAAGGTGAATGTTTCACCATGTTGAACACGAGAGCATTTAAAATAAATAAAAAACGAAGACAAATATTCATAGATTCTTAGTGAGAAGATAATAAATCTCTTTAAATTGTCTTTTTTTAAGAAAGTAATTCAGTTGATCTGCCATCCACTTTGCTTAGGACAGATATATATTGATAGATATTGGAAGAATAAGTTATAAAATCACGAGTTTTTATTCATTTTTTAAGGGTGTTATTCTGAACCATGTCTGCATGTTGTAATCATTTTCTGAGTGGCCATGCTAAATCTTGCTCAGCTTATTTGTTATTGTGCATGTATGCATTTACCCTTTTTGTTTCTGCTGGTCTTATTAAAAATTATAATTGTGTCAATTTTTGTCGAAAACACAAGAGGTATTTTTTTTTCATAACTTAATTGTGTTTTTTAACAAAACATATTTAAAATTAGGTCTGTATTACCCTAATAATATAAGAAATATTTATGATATATTTAGTTTTTGTGTGCTGTTCACTTTTTATTGAAAGAGCTTTTGAATATGATGATGAACATTTAATGAGTAGTTTTATTGCAATCTTTTGCAGAGTCTTACAACATGTTGTAAAAATTAAAAGGTCAATGTAAAATTTTACAGAATTTTTTGAGAGCAAAAAGGGATCAAAGTCCAAACTGTCTGGAAACTACATTACTTGATACTGCAGCTCAATGCAATAGTTCCCCCGACCAGGAAATAGTACCAGAACATGGCAGTTTTATGCTTTGTTAGTAAAGGTCAGGCCAGCACATTGATGATGTGCCTTTTATCTGTCTCAGCAGCAATCTGTTTAAAATTACCTCATTATGTTGATGACCAAATCAAATGCACCCCTGGGCCCTATGCACTCCTCCTTAGATACTACTTATGCCAAGTCACGGGCTACCAGTGCCTTCATGTTAGACCTGAAGGGAGCTGTAGGGCATCTAATACTACATGTATGCCAGCTAAGCCATGACATGTTATTAATTAAGTTAAGCCCTTCTTGTCAGGCTGCCTGATCTCCTTATTAGTATCACAAACAGGTGAGGCTTCAGGCTTCTTCACCAGTTTAGATCGTGATGAGGATGCAATGAGCTAACAAGCTGAACATTTATAAAATACTCAGGTACGGAAGTTTTTATGTTAATGATGACTTCCATAATGACTTCATAATCTGTTTTCTGTCTGTTTATATGAATCATATCATTACTGTTTACAGTGCATTCAGAAGAATCAAACAAGAAGAACAAAGAAAATACATATGTATATTTCTTTTCAGGGTGCAGGATGCAAACTGAAAACTTTAAGGATGCTGAATGAAAATTCAATCCCAAGCAGTATCAGAAAGCATCCACATTCTGGCACATTTTCAGATTTCAGAGTTTAAAAAGATAAACCAAACTTTGATGAAAAAAAAAAGTAAATTCATAGAAAAGTTTTTGTATCAAAAGTGTCATAAGGAAGTCAAGACAGACTTTCTCAGAGTTTAGTTTAATTTAAATGTCTGTTGCAATTACAGCATAAATATGCTAAATGAGCAACATAAAGGTTTGTAAATCTAATTTGTGGCGTATTTAAGTTGTTGTCTCTACTCTTATTTGTGTATGTATGCACAGCATTCTGGATCTGCTCTATTTTAATTAGTTGTGTTTTTTAAGTTCAGGCTGCCTGGTCATATTTAAGCACATAACAGTAGAGAAAAAAACAAAACTCTATTACCATCATTAGATCTTGCACCAATTTGTCTAACATGCAGAGACTAGCAGAGAGTTAAAGCTGAGGAAGAAGAGGCAACAGACTGTGGAAACATGTCTATAAGGTCTGCTGGAATAATATTATATAAAGGAAGCTCACATTCCTACTTATCTTCCAGAAACACTTGAAGTGGTTTCAAAGATTGTAATGTAAAAAGGAAGAAAAAGTCAAGTCAAAATCACATCAAAAGACTCCATGCCGAGCAAATGTTTTCATTCAGAACGTGTAAGTGGCCACCCGAGTTCTTATTGATCAGGTTACAGCACTGAAAGAACATTCACAATCTCTAGACAGAAATCAAAAGCAGTCAAACCTTGACACTTAACCCACTGGGATCTGTACTATTAAACAGCTCTGTGTGATAGTTGATAACATTTCTCAAATATTAAATGAAAGAATCATTTGGCACCGGGCCTAAATATACAACTGATATTCAATGTTTGTGGCTGCACTTACGCAACCATGAGCAAAACAGGACATTCGCAAGATGGGCAAAATGGAGTCTACAGGCTATAATTGCACAGCAGCCACATTAAAAGTTTTTGAAAGCACTGTTGAGTACCACCCAGATAATTCTAACCATCATTAACCTCTGGATGACCCTCATTCAGCTTCACAATCCCCCAGATTCTGAGGATTAATGCTACATTTAAATAATTAGGGTCAGCAGTGGACAAACATCACCTATATAAAACCTGATCTGACATGACCGCTGCTGAATTTAAAAAGACTGTGCAGCTACAATGAGCTGTCATATTATATGGAACGGGTATAAAATGTGGTAGGAGATAACACTGTGATTAGTCTGCTTTATGCAGGAGGCTGTTCTGTTTTATTATAATCCACATGTACTAAGACATTTATGCACATGTGCAGTTAAAAATGATAAAGTGAGTTTAAACTGTCTAAAAGTCAGTCGTCTGTATGCATTATAACACTCTCCAAGAAGTGGTCCTGAATTATCAGAACATGTTTGGGAAGCAAAGCCCAATCAGAAACATTAGTATCCAAGAGTAGGTAGAACCTTTGAAAATTAAAATGCAGGTTGTGCATTCTGGTAGACAAACATCAAGTGACCATTCAACAAAACATTACATTGAGACAAGGTTAGTGAAGACCATAAACAAACTGTGGAAAACTGCAAAACAACCTGCACGACAAAGCCAACAATCTTTCAGAAACAGTGACTGTGATCTAACTTAATAACAGACACAGACATAGCAGACAGCTGTTTTTGCAAAAAGCTCTGAAACCTGATTGTTCACTGCCTGCTCAGCAGCTGACAGCAGGCAGACAAATTTAGCAATTAGTTGGTGAACACAAAGGAAATCAAACAGAATGTAATCATAACAACTGCGTAATACAATTTTTGATAAATCTGAAAAACAAGTATTGGTAATTTGTAACCAGACACATTTTGATTTCTGCTAGAAATGCAGTTAATATGGGTCAAAAAGTACAGAGACTGGCCACTGGTGGCAGTATAGAGTGATGATTTGTAAATGAATCTTGTGCATACAAATGGGAACACCCACACACTGTCCTGCCAATGGTTTGTGTGCGACTCCACTGATTGACAGCTGGTGGTGGTGACTGGCCAAAAAACGCCTCAATGCGCCAAATTAAGAGAAAGTAAAAAATGCACTGAAAGTGTTTGTTAGGCCTCAGACATACACACGTGTTCTTTGAAAGAAAAAATGTACTTAAAATTTTAGCATAGAAAATATTTACTACATATTAAATCAACTAAGTCACACAACTAGCCAAGTGCTAATATGCATCGACTGTAATATTGGAGACATACAGTATTGTGAGTGCTGAATATAAAACAACCCCCTGCTAACAGAAGGCGTTATTTCTGCCCTCATCAACCGACTAGCATTCCTCGCACTGAATCTCATTTGACACCTGCTGTTGGTATTTTGGATCAGCGTGATGTACAGCATTAACATCCATTTAAATGTAATGCACTCTGCCACTTATCTATATTAAACAATGTGAGGTGTGTGCTTTGTGGCTGAGCCACTTTCAGACTGAACCTGATGTAAAGTTACTGTAAATCGCCTTTTAAAAGACTATGGTGCAGCGCTATGTCCCAAGATTGCAGAGGAGCCTTCTTTGTCAGCCTTCCAGGGTGAGAACTACTTTAGCACAAGCAAGATGGCACTTCAAATAGCTAATTGATCCATGCATTGGAAAATATAATCTGGAAATGTGACAAATACTTAAGGCTGCTCTAGAAGTGCTAATTAGCGATATTGATCCCATATAATGTTAAAAACAGCGAGCCCATCTCTCAACACATAACCTACTGTGGGACTGAGGTTGCCAGCTCACCACTTTTTTGAAGGGCATTTCTCCCTGAAAGCTTTGATGGTAAAATGTCTGCTTTGTTTGATGTGTGTGTGTGTGTGTGTGTGTGTGTGTGTGTGTGTGTGTGTGTGTGTGTGTTTGTGTGGTTTGGAATTTTTTTTCTCCTCTCTTCTTGTTTCTCTCTCTCTCTTGGTCTCAGCTAATGTCTTTGCTACCATTTGAGGTTAAAATCAACGTTGCCTTCGGCTCTAATGGCAGAATGAGTGACAGGTCAGTGACAGGAAACAAATGTGAGCCTTCATCACGCTGGGCATCCACAAAACACTCTGCAACCCCACGGTCGCGCTCTGAATTGCTAATTCGTTTGTGATGAGGGCGACAGGGAACGTATTTATAGGGGAGAAAACCATGGGTGTCACAGAGTCTAACCCGGCTTCCATTTACAAAGTCATCAATTCAGTGTGTTTTTCACTTCCTCCACCGCTCCCAGACAGAATGGACAGTTTTCTGTTTTCAACAACACTGATCAGCCTCTGAGCTGCTGGGACTGGGAACATTAGAGGAAAAATGATCAGCTAGGCCTGGAGAAATGGCTCACCGCTGGGAGGCTTTGATTGACTTCCCTAGGGGGAAGATCTCCTTCGAGGTCTCTGTTGATATACTAGCCCACAATGCAGCTGAGAGGACAGCAGGTGTGTGTGTTTGTGTTTGTGTGTGTGTGCATGTGTATAATGCTGAAGAGCAAGAGTAACAAAGGGCCAGCACAAGAGAAGGTGGGATGTCTGGCCCACTCTGTGTGGGATGTAAACTACTCGTATGTTTTCTATTTTGAGTGGAGTGAAAAGCTGCTTTGTGTTTCAGTTTTGAGGCCAGCACTTCAACGTGAAAAGCAAAAATGTTGCAGATAAAGAAGAAAAGTGTGGAGATGGTATGCATTGTGCAAGTGTGCAGAGGGTAAAGAGATAACTGCCACCCTATAAACCAAGCTTAAAGATTTCCTTCACTCTAAGATTTGTATTTTTCTAATGTATAAATCCTCAAAAATGGTTGATCTTGACTATAATGATTTATATCTGTGCAATGTTTGTCATTAAAGGGGTGTTTTCACATTTCTTTACTGAAGGGGGTGCTGTCTGTGCAATTCCCTAAAATCTTTGTCTAAATATACCAAATACAAGCTGACATAAATTCGAGAGCAAATCGAAGGCAAGGAAACCTCAGAGCTTCAGCACAGATCAGACATGCCACTGCATAAAGTGAGAGTTTATGTTTGCACACCAACCAACGCTGTGTCAGCTACCGCCGGTTTCAAGCCAACAAGCTAACAAACAATATAACCGTGTAAAGACGCTGACTAGTCTTTGCATTGTAACACATCTAATAGTCACAGATTTTGGTGCTTAATAGACCAGTCATCTGACTCTGGGTCTGGTTGATGCTCAAACTGTAACACCTGAGTCTCTCCATGTTTCCTCTATGCTAACATTATCCATCCAGGCTGACCTTTTTCACTGGTTGGCTGACACAAAGAGTGGGGACTAGCTGCATTGAGGCCTATGACTAATAGCTTTAAAATTTCCTATTGAGAAAAACGTGGAAGAATGTGCTTTCAGGCCCTTTTTTATGTAATTTAAAACATGTTTGGAGAGAAATTTTTGGTCCCTAGAAAATTTCAAGTCTTACAAATCAAGTCTGAAAAATTCATCCACTAAACCGTAACTCATGGTATTTACTTCCTGAACAGCTACAGCATTGTGACTCTCTTTTAATTTGCTCTATATTCCTTAAATTTATGAATACAGCGATGCGTCTGGAATGCAGAGGCTCTGAAATCAACAAAAGATTAGTTTATACAGTTTGATTTGCTGACTTTGCCTGCTTACCAACATCGTCTGCTGTTACAGCTGCAGCAGTGACTGTGACACACAGTTCAATTAAATAATTCAATTATTTCAAAACCTAGAGACCCTCTGTTTGCCACAATTAGTGAAACAAAAATTGTACTCTTTCTTGGAGTTTAATCTGAAAACACAGATATGAAACGCATCTTTTGAAATTCGTAACACTTCCCGATGTACCAAATGTCCATTTTGGCCTTTGTCTCCAGCATGTGAAATCAGAGGCTGTTAATGTAAGAGTCACACCAGCACTCAACTAAATGAACATAAGGAGATAAATAATACTAACAATTTTAATAATCTGCTACTGTATCTTAAAAATAACTGCTCAATTTTGCTCCTTTCCTTTTTTTGTGGCAAAAGAAATACCCTGACTCACAGAGCAGGGATGTATCCACTCATGCATAGCGGGAGTGCGTTTAGCCTAAAGGTAAACCTTTCTGTTATGATCACAGGTCATTTTAATGCAGCTGCCTTACAATAGACTGCAGTTATTTTTGTATATCAATTCCTCAATATGCATTAAAATTTTGCTGTTAATGCATCAGCTACAAAGCTTCTTAACTCAGCCTCCACAGCCACTTATCAAATGCATATCTAATTTATAGAATGTACTAACGAAGAAAAATGTATGTCCAAGTTACGGTCATCGTATCTTAATGTGTGGCTTGTGAACCTTAGGTGGTGTGCTTTACCATATCAAGGAAGTTTGAAATGTGCCATTGCGCTTTTCTGCCTACTGTTAATTAGGTTGTTGTACAGTCATTTCGATCCAGGAGCTACAAGCCACCAGCAAGCATTAGAGAAAGTGCTATATAAAGAGCCTCTGCACACAATACTGGACCTCACATTCAATAAGTGAACTCTGGTAGTGTTTTTGCAAAGAAACCCCAAAGCACAATGAGCACATAGTGCTTGAGATACTTTATTAATTATAACTGACTCAATCTGTGGTTCTTAAATACTGAATAGAAAAAGAGATGTAAGATAGGCGAAGCAAATAAATGAACAAATGGTCGGCTCTGTCAGGGCCACCACGCAGGTGTCTGTGTCAGTTTATGCTCCTGTCTGGCCCCACACTGCCTTGAATAATGCTGAATGTGTAGGGAGGAGAGATGTACTCAGGCAGACAGGATTTTTTGGTAGCCAGTGCCTTGAGAGTACTGGTGCTTTGTTGCAACTTGGTAATTTCTAATGGAGCGAAAGGGGAATTTCTAAACAAATGTCAAAATAGCATGCTTTTACCACTTTAAATTTAAAATCCTGTCTAACAATGTACATTTTTAGTTGCTAAGATGGTTGTGTAGAATGTGGGTCATCAAAGCTAATCCAAATGTCACAGGACATCTTTTTGTCACCAAAAAACTCTCCAGGTTTTCACCAAATTGCCACCGAACAAGAATGTGCCGGTTGGAAAAACGAAGATGCAAAAATATCAGAATATCAACACACAAAACTCCTCTGCAGCAAACATAAATAAACTGCAAACTACATTTGTGTTTGGGTGTTTTCATCCATTTTTGTAATTTGTCATACTCCAACTCAACCTTCACTTAACTTAATTGAGGCTAAAAAAAAACACTTTATTTGCAGCTTACTGAAGGTAGCTGTTCTTAAATGGATTAATTTTACAGGTTTTTCTACCCAAAGTGCTAAAACTGTACAATATCTGTAGAGGTTACAGAGAAGTTGATCAACAAAAATTAGTCATTCATCAATGTTTGTCTGTTAATTTTCTTCTAAGTAGGTTACTTATTTTTATTTACAAAGGCTAATTTAAGTAACTGAAAGGGCTAAATGTTAAGATACCTGGTATAGTTCTTACACTGGTTCTTGTTGTTGGTCACTAGATGACATTTAATTGAACTAATTTATGTCAGTTGATGTTATAGTTGGTCACACTTCATCAAATAGTTGTGTGTTGTCAGTAAAATATGCAGCTTTGTTAGGTCCACATGCTCGTTTTAAATGTCTGTTGCACAGCATATGCAACTGCATACCTTCTTGATATTTTAAAAAAAGTAAACGTTCAGTGCAATCAACAAGGTGAGTCAACACATTTTTTTTTTTTTTTTAACCAAGGCACCATCATGTCTGTGAATCAGCCTATTTTCATTCCACACCAGCTCCCTCATTTTAGACTAATGGCAAAGGATCCCTTGTGGTGAAGCATCTTTTCCCATCTCACTGCCAATTGTACAGGGCATCTTTCACATTCTGTCTGTTCTTTGACACTGTCCCTTTTGGGTTGCTACAGCAAGCAAGAAATACGCAAAACATAGGAGGGTCTTCAAGGTGTATGACTGAAATACTTTAAAAAAAACACTATCAAAAATACATTATAATTTTTTTTTCTATGGCATACATTTTTGTAGTTTATGCACACCTTGAGAGATTAATTTATTGTTGGAAACACACAGGAAATCTTTGGGAAAACATAGCTTTAAATCACTGTGGAATCATTACAAGCGAGGATTATGGGGCTGTGGCCAGCCTCTGTATCAGAAGAGGGAAAACAGGTACCTGAAAATGACGTATAATACCATATTTACACAGATTCCAAAGGGCATTTCAAGTATCCTCATGCAGCGGCTGGCACGGTGCAGGGAAACCAAACAGAATGCAAAAATAATCAAACATCCACTCTCTCTCGCTCTAATCTCCATGACTTTCTGCACTATGGCTGATAAAGTCCATTAGAGTGAAGTTAATATATCGAGAGTTGACACATTTGGCCTCTGAAGTTAAAGCACCGCGTTTCACCCCACACATCATCAGTTAGTTGACGGCAAGAATAATGTGCGGCACATATGGGAGCAGCCCAGTACACGACACAGTAAACAGGCTCAGTGCATGATGGCTGTGAGGAGTATAGTGCAGCTACAGTCTCATGTGGATAACTGAAATATGTTGAAGAGTGTTATTTACACAGATGTACCGCATCACCAGGATGTGAACACAACAATTTTGCTTTTTGTACAAGGAGCGGAAGATTTACATTAATATACCATGAAGACTCAACTGAGAGGAGCCAAGATCCTGTAGAATTCAAAAGAAGCTTCCTCCCTGTAGACTACACCTTACATCAAGTGAGCCCTGGTTAACATTCAAATCATGAGCCTCTTGGCTAGTTTTAAAAAAGAAATGTCAGGTCATTATAGATCGCAATTTTTGCTGGGGTAAAACGAATACATGAAACCTTTATTACCCACAAGGCAGAGCAGCAACAGAGGAAAGACACCTTCAGAATAATTCCTTTCTTCTCCTGTTTTACTGGTCAGATCAAGACGCTCTTCCAATCCCCCACCTCCCCCCCTTCCCCGGGCCTTTTTTACAGTCCCTGGGCCAGTCATGTCAGGGTCACTGCCTAATCACATTAGGGCTTGATCAAAGTTGCAAGAGCAAGAGGGAGAGCAGGAGAGCCTCATTTCTCACAGTGTGGGGATTAAACTTCCAGTAACATCTCAGGATCATCGGCACCGAGCCGCATCCCACAGGCCCCACAAACGGCTCCAGCTGAGTGGTGGGCGGTGGACAGGCTGCTGAACCTGTTGTAATCTGGAAGACAGAATACAGAGGGCAAATCCAGGCTCCATGTGCCAGGGCCGAGATAGATGATGGTCTAGATAAAATATAAAATAAAATACAGGGAGTAAATCACTGCTGTGGATGTCTCTGAGGTGGGTGATCAAATGATCTTAACTTTCCGGCATGGGGAGACTGTTGGAGTAACAGTTCCCAGACACACTTATCAATATTTCACAGGAGGAGTAACCAGTTTAAGAATGTTCGTATCACATCGAACTTTGCCCGCAGCAACGCAAATCCCCACATTAACATTTCTACATATGTAGTTTCCCATGATTAAACTGAGGGTCTTAATATGTAAAATGGGGGTGATGGAAACATTTTCAAAAACAAATTCAAGGTGTAATATCCGTAAACTGGAAATAATATTTATGTGTGTTAGGATGTTCTATTTCATTTTTTAACAAATGTCTAATATTTAAGGTCATTTTGGAGGCTACAGGTATTGATATATTTACCAATTAAATTTGATGATTTGATTTGACAAAACATCACACTTTTTTAAGCATCCTTAAACAGACAAAAACTAAAACTAATTAAATTCAAATACAAAAAACATGAACGGCAAATTTTCTTTTGGTATAATCACTTCAAACATTTTTGCATTTTAAACTGAAGCTGAGGCCTATTTAAATTGTCATTTTCAGGCAGAAAGAGGCAATTATGACCAATTATGGCTGGCAAAACCATAACTGATGTACGTTTTACTGTCTGTAATAAAGAAACAGTAACATATTAATGCCCTGCTTCTCACAGTTCATCTCTGCTGGCCTCCACACACTCTCTGTCAGTTACATCAAAGCAAAACAATAGCTCTGAGTAGCCTTCCATTATTCAGTCAACACAAAGCCGTGGCATTTAAACTTCAGCTTTTGCTTCTTTCAGGGCTGCTCTGTTTGATCAGTTTTTCTCTCTGTCTGTGAATCTAAAAAAGAAATTACATGGCAGGCCTCGGGAGAGGAGGATAGTGCCTCCCACCACTTTTCTATGTTATGTTATGCATGGTCCAACGTTCATACTCTTTCATTTGCCTTTTAAATGACAGAAATAACGCAATTTCTTGCTAACATGCCCTACTAATGCTAACAAAGTAAAATTGCAAAGCTCCATCATCATCTCCACATCTCTGATGGTAGATAAAGTTAGATAGTTTGAAATAGGAAGCTGGCAACTTCCTGGACTTCCATCACAGATGCAATTACTAACATCTATTTTTGCACATTGAAGGAGCTGCTTCCTCATGAGTGTTTCTACCAGAACATAACGACAGAGGTTTTTCTCTGTTTTTTTTTTCTGCCTAAAAAAGTTCAAGAATGGGACAATACTCCAATTTTGTGCCACTTTGTGCCAAGATCATGCTGGCAGTAATTAAATTCAAGCATTGCTATAAATGCATTTTTCCAGGGGGTGCCAGTGTAAACGGTAAATGGCTTGTATTTACAAGGAGCTGTTCTAGTCTTTTGACCACTCAAAGTGCTTTGAAGAGAAGTCGGCATTCACCCATTAACACATATTTATGCACTAATGGCAGGGGCTTCTAGACAGTGAACAAACACACACACTGCACACACACTCAAATTCTGATGGAAGAAACCACTGAGAGCAATCTGGGGTTCAGCATCTTGCCCAAGAAAACCGACTGGCGGACTGGAGAAGCCAGGATTCAAACCCTGTCATAAAAAGATGACCCGCTTTATTTCCTGAGCCACAGCCACAGCCACAGCCAC
>JAQNCA010000005.1:16384177-16434652 GCA_029783725.1 Acanthurus tractus
GAGAAGCCAGGATTCAAACCCTGTCATAAAAAGATGACCCGCTTTATTTCCTGAGCCACAGCCACAGCCACAGCCACAGCCACAGCCACAGCCACAGCCACTCCAACTGCATATGGAAAGCCAACAGTTACAGAATGACACACATGTTAATGAAGGCTGGTCATTGAATGATTATTTCACATTACTAATAAGATGCTTATCTGTCTGCTGTGACAAAAGACAGCACAACTGCTGTCAGAGAAAAGGACCAGTGACGGGAGGGATGAGTAAGTGTGCTGAAGATATGAATCAGAAAGCTACTCTATTAACCAGTGACCTTTGTCTGAATGTGTCATTAGTTGTTTAGTGATGAAAGATGCTTTAAATATGAAGATAACTGAGACTGCAATGGTCAATTATTCACAAGTCATGAAAGACTTTTTTTGTCATCTTTCCAGTTAACCATTTGTTGACACAGATGAATTTAGTGGTAAAGGTGTAAGTATAAAAGTATCATGTTATACCACAGTGAAGTTGGGAAAAAGAAAAAAAAACTTCATGAAAAATAAAATCATGGTTACATAATTTTTAAAGGTAAGTATATATGAAAAGCAAAAGCTTTCTGAAGACTGAAGCCCAGTTGCAGTTTCTATTAGTTACTTTATGACCAACTGTTTCTTCATTAGTTCTACTGTGACACCACAGATGATGAATAGAGCCACAGAGCACGGTGAAGTGCAGCATAACCTTCTATCAGTCACCAAAATAAACCTTGTTTTGATTCCCCTGCAGGTCCATGCGGTGCTGATGATGCGAGGCAACAAAACTGTCGAATGAGTGAGTCACCTGCAGTCTACACGGCTTCACTTCGCTTGAGTTTCTAATAAGTCACAGTGACCCTAAAATAGGTAAAAATTCAACAACAATGTATCTTATACAGTATAGGTTTTTTATGTTTTTGTTCAAAACTACAGGAACCAAATAGGTGTGACAGTGTTAGTCACAGCTGGCGCTTCCTGCGCTGTAGACAGATTAGGTGATGTGGTGTTTACTTTAGCCCCCTCAACAAAGCTTTGTCAGGGCGGAATATTGTGCCATTTTGCACCTCCTCGTTTCGTATAAAAGCTCAGAGGCAGAATGGTGGGTCACTTTTGTTCCTTCTCTAAGAAGGAAAGTTACAGCTCTGAATCATATCAGTGTAAGAAGGTATAACAGTTGAATGACGCATTAAGTCTGTGTCCAACTAGCAAGAAATACAAAATCCCTGGAGAACAGGATTACCGCCATGAAACGGGCCAGTAAATGATTGTTGTTGCTATGTTGTTAATTGTTGTTACTATGTTATGTCATTGTTACTGTTTGGAAAGGTTTGTTTAATGCATAAGTTATATTTGACACAAGATGCCAATGTCGTGTTCACATTCATGCCTCTTTATGTTGAGCAACACCAGCAAACGACCTAAAATCACCAGTGAGGTGACATTATTCTGATATTTGGTGTAAAAATGTACAGTCTCTGTGTAAAAAGAATTATTGTCTTAGAACCTTGTGCAAGTTAAAAACTGTTGTCTAGTTAAGAACAAATAAATCAAAACTTGGCAAATGGTTTTATACATCTTTACTCTCTTTATTTTTGCCAAAAACATTGCCCTACCCCTTTTTTCTCTTGTTTATTTCTCTCTCTCTAAAGGGTTCATAAACATAATATTAAAGAAGTGTTTTAACACTTGAATGGCTGCAATATTTAGTTATTTGTTCAGTGTTAAAAGTATGCACTGAATGGTAAACATCCCATTTAATTTTTAAAAAACACGACATATGGTTTTATTGACATACGCGTATTGTACCTAGTCCATTGCTGCTTCGGTTGTTTTTTTTTTTTGCCACAGCATTTGTGCCCTTTTACTTCAGCTTTAATGGACTGTTCACCATGGGCCTGGACAAAAGCCTTTCTAACCTATCAGCAGGATAAGAGGCTCAATATCTCTGGCAGTGAAATCAACCTGTGAATTATTTTAGTAAATCAAAACATCTAAAAGTCAACTGTTCAGCAGACCTTTGAGTACTACTGTCTAGACAGTCAATCTAATTAATGTAATCTATAACTTGACCCTATTCCACTGTGCCTTAGACATTAAAAATAGTCTGGAAAAATAAGCAAGTAATCAAGTGAATATGTGAGGAAGTATCAGACATATTGACATGATGGCTCTGAAATATTTCTATGAAAAAATATAAAAAAGTTTGGCTGATAAGGGTCGATACTCTTGGCAGGCAATTTGTTAGTTTACAGCTCTTGACAGTGAGGTAAAAAGTTAAGTTCAGACACAGCCTTCATGTTAAGATGAGGAGGCAAGCAGGGCTCACACCTTGGTTTACTTTAAGTAAAATTCACTGTATGATTTCTTGCTCTGCTCATAGCGACATGAAGATGTTTATGATAGTGCTGCACACTAACGAGGAACAGTCCTGAGAGTTGGAAAGAGATTACGGCGCTATCAACAGCCAGAAGTAAACATGCCGCGGCCATTTCAATCATCATCCAGACTCCATCCTCGGTTTAGAGCCTACACATATCTGCCAGGAATATTATTTCACTTTAGATATGAAAATATATGTTTCACAGTCCATATGGGAGTAAAAACCCTCTCATTCAACACGCATAAAGCACATCTCAAAATGCCATTGATATATCAACATGAGCCTCCTTTTTAAACTTTGTTCCATGCCAGTCTCTAACATTAACCCAGCCATCCTATGCTGCAAAGTGCTGTTTGTACGGGTAAATTGAGGTGGTGGTGTGGGATAGTCGGGCTGTCCAGGCATTTCATATTTCATTCATACTTGTCAGTTATAGTACATCTTCCAGAGACATCTAGGAAATCACTGTGAATATAAAGGTTTTTTTTGCTTTGTATTTGGGAGCCATGCAGGAAGAAAGAACTGACATGCAGGTTTTATCTTAATAAATGGATACTCCAAAAGAAAACTACATGTTTACTGCAGGCTGACAATCTGAATATCTACAATCTTCAGAATCTCTGTGAATTAGGGTTTGAATTTGTCTCTTCAGGCAGATTATTGCTACTGTCTTGTGGGCTCTTGTCTTTTGTAGTTTACTGCTCTGCTGAATGTGTTTACTTATCCGTGGGAAGCACAATCAAGGGGAAATTGCATGTTCATGGCACAGATAACACAGACTGGCCACCAGCAGGAGACACTTTTGCTGAGGCCAATTTATCTCAGAAGCAAACTGTCACCAAGTTTTCAGTGCAAGTACTCTCTAGATTACATTGCCTTCCTGGGTGTGCGGGTTTTAGCAATAATCTTACATTTTTGAAAATATCAAATGGGTGAATTTTAAGCTCGCGTCTGCCTCCAACTAACATCTCTGCCACGGTGTTCTGTAATGATGCAGCTGGTAACAGAGCAGGGGATAATGCCTCACAAAAGGGGATCTTTTCCATTACGTAAAATAAGGCTACTCTTCACATTTATAAAATTAACTCTCCAGGGAAAGCGAAAACCTAAAATCTCTTCCACATACAGGCAAAGGCCCTCAAACAGTCCCTCTTTTGCTTGTTTTCTCACTCCTTTGTCCACAAACCACCAGCACAAGTACTACCTAATGAGATGCTAATCCTGGCATCTTAGCCTGGTGTTTGGAGGGATGAGGGTTTTATTTATTCAGTGACATCTTCTCTGTATACAGGCGATGTCTGGTGAGATCAAGCCAAAGGCCTGCATAACCTGCATTAGAAAGAGGCCCCGGTTAAAGGTGACCTCATCCGAGTCTCATCATGAGCTCAGTGAGGATCAGTTCTGATTTAGTTTCCACATCATAACTGAATTTTGAAGAGTGATAAGTTCAATTATTTAAAGACCCACGATCTAAAACCAGCTCTGTTGTGGTCGTGTTCGAGAGGATATTTGCGGATTAAAATTAATTTTGACTTTTCTATTAGTATGCTGGTAAAAATTTGGTCCTCATACTAATCTGTATCTGTCTGTAACCTGTCTTATCTGAAGTGTGAAGTAAAAAAAAGGGGGGGGATTTCTGAGTGCTTAGGTTTTCTTTATTTATGCGTTGATCTAAGCAGGGAGACGTTATGCTATATGGGAGAGCAGTGGACTTGCTCGCAAGCTCAGTTAGTCAGCAAGGAAATGAAGCACATAATGGCTTGATTTGGAACACTTGAGCGGCATACGGCAGGTGGAAACAAGGTGGGAGGCTCTAATTCGGCTCTCAAGCCAGCTGGTCTTGAAGCAGGGCTGCGGCCAATCTCACTGACTGCTCTGTTTCCCGCTGAGCTTTTCCAGCCTGGAGGAGCTGTGCCAAGAGGTGTGGCACCTCTCTTCAAATCACCTTTCTCTGGGCTTTACAAGTCCCCTCTCCAGTGTATAATCATAACATAATCATGCCCACTACATCTATTGATCTGTTCACAGTACACTTCCACTGGAGCAGCCAAACGGTGTCCTTAGGCGAAGCTCTTGCCAAGAAAGATATGATGACACCAATTAGATTACACTGATATTCAAAAAACCCTGTGGATTTATGTGGCGTGGGCAGAAGTCTCAGACATATCTGGCTTACGGCGATGCTGAGCAGTTTTTCTAGTTGTCGCACTGTCCCAGACATCCCTCAATGTCATGCTAATTAATTATTTATCATTACCTAAATGCACTAATTAATTGTCAGTTTAAGGGTATGATTTTATGGAAGACTTTCAATCTGTCTCAGGGGATCACTTTCATCATAGTATACATACCGATTATTTAATAATATTCCAATAATTCTTGTTAGGGGAGACTTTGTGAAGGTCAGAGAGGAAGAAAAAAACACAGTGATTTGTGAGTGAAGCCCACTGACATTTATCCCTTCCCTTGGACTTTCAAGATCTGTTTAGAAAGATGCCGTTACCCCCTTTCCTTATTCTCAAAGTGAATGTCAAGGACATGCGTAAACAGCGATGCCATACCTCATTACTGGTCATATTTATTCTAAGGAGATGCCCTTATCACAGTGTTTATAATTAAATGGATGAGACCATAATTTTGAAAAGATCTGTCATTTTCTCCCTCCAAGTTCCTAGGGGGCTGTTTAATGGATGAGCTATTTGTCTTTTCCAGCCATGATGCATGTTATATGCTTTTCATCTTGTTGTAAGATCAGACAATCACATTTTGAGTGGGGTCTAATTATAGCAGCCTCCCATGAGTTGGCATTAAACTACAGCCGCACGCAGGCATCTGGTATTGAAATAATTGGCACACTTAGAAAGGGTCCATGGCATTTTACAGATGTTCTTGTGCACTGCTAAAAACGTGTCAAAACACCCATTAGCTGGTTCAGAGATGACATCCAAAGTGCAAGAAACTGTAACTCTGAATTAAAACCTAACTTCAAATGCTCGGTCTGGTGTTAAGGGCACCTCATTCTCCAAATCTTAAACATAGCTCCAAAAATAAAGAAGAAAAAAGAAATAAAAACTTAACTCATTTTCATATGTGTTTAAAATTACAAATGATTCTGCACCCCGAGTGACAAAAATCATGTTGACTTAAAAAGAAAATCTGAGGATAATTTTTTTTCAAAAAAAGAGACAGAAATACAATAAACTCTTACCTTATGATTCAAACCTGTCTCAAAGAAATTATGCCAAAATGCTAAATATGTTTGGGTGGATGGAGTTTCAAATTTGATTACATTTAGGCATCATGATCCAGGCTATATAATGACAGTACTAACCTCAAGCCATAAGTAACATGAAGCACTATGTGTATTTCTTTAATAACATGTAACCAAAAACTATACGAATACACAGAGGAATTATGTTTTTGTTGCCACGTTTGGCTACCAAGGAGAGAAATGAAGAAATAACAAGTGAAATATGTCAGTGATTGCTTTTATTTTTAGTGCAAACATTTTGCCACTTGGCAGATATGTTGATTTAAGTGTTTTTCGGGGAGGATTATGTCTGTTTTAAGATGTATCTGCTTTTGCACCTCCAAAGTATATAAATCCTTCTTTCTGAGAGACGAGGCTGAGAATAAAAATTAAAGTTGTGCTGGCTGAAAAAAAAAAAATCTGCAAACTTACTTTAGTTGTTTTGAAGTTAAACTTTTATCATTCTTGTTAGCTGTCATCTTTACATAAACTTCATGACAAACTCTGACTTATCAGCACAAATATATATCTCATGCTGTAACACTGGCTACAGTTGTCGAATAAGTGAATAGTAATAGCGGAGTATTACCTGGAAATGAAACACACTGATCAACAACACAGCTTCCAGAGACAGTTATAAAGGTTGGTGCTATTCTACTCTATCCATGATGCTTTGCTCCTATGTGGCTCATAAATAAAAGTATTTTATATGATCTAAGTAAAAATCTAGGACAGTGGGCTATTAATGGCCAAGGGACTCCTCTCCTGGGGCAACAGTGTTAATCGGAGCAATAGGTCTCCTTCCTGCTGGATCAATGTCAGCACAAATTTCAGATTGCTTTCCTGATGCACGCCAAGTTATCTGTGATTCAACTTTAATAGGTTATTGAACGCAGACAGCATTTAGAGAGCGGGGCAGTATTTCACGTTATTGACAATCAAATGCACACAACTTTCTCATTAGCATGCATTAGGAAAACACTGAATTAATCCTGACAACACCATTGGGGAACATGACTACAGTTACACGCTTGTTTAAACAAACATGCCTAACAGTGTAGCATGTTAGGAGGGGACACAAGGAATGTCTGTAAATACAGTCTGACACACATTGTATGGGACAAAAAGCTACTTTGCTAGCTGAAGGAGAAGCAGGAATTAGAGAAAAAAGGGGCAGCAGTGTGTTTCCTAAATATAAATGAATCATTGCTTTATGCATGTGTAATGATAAAGGAGTCCACAATATCACCATTAATGTTGCAAGACTTTGGTGCATCATGGTTTCGCTCACTGTCATTTTAGATAAAATCATGGTTTTCAGCATGAATACCACTTTAAAGATTTGAAGTCTAAGTCGTTCTCCTGCAGGCTAAAAAAAGTCGAGCTTCAGATTTATTTAATCACCAAACTGATATCAAGCTAAAGAATATAATATAATGCATATTCATCCATCTTCATGTGCTTTACAATTGGATTGAAGCACATACACATGCATACGCTGTAACAGCTATGCAAATGCTAAGTCCAAATGCGGTTACGACTTATGATGTGTGAGATTCTCCTGCTTTAAGCAAGCTCATTATACTGTTATGCATTTGCTCTGACAATTCCTAACCAAAATGCAGTGCCTGGGTGACAAAATGAGTAGTGGCAATTCAGACTGGGTGCGCTAAATCAGATGACATTTCCCTGCACCTGAAGGTCAAGTGTTTTGTCAACACGGACAGAGCCTGACGACAAAGCTGCCAACCACAGGTGAAAGATTTACAGTCCTCATGCTACCCAAACAAGACGTGGACACAATGTGCCTGAGAGGAAAGGAAAAGACAAAAGGGAGGTTAATGTGCGATGAGGGGTAAAGCTACATTTACACCGTTTCAATAAAGGTTTGTATTATATATGTTTTGATATAATATTCAGAAGTCTGGAGTGTTGTAAGACGCTGTATTTTAGGCATGTGTTGGTTTCAAAGTGTGAAAACAAAAACTAATTCATTTTTGTGAATGTAGGTGTAAATTAGAGAAACTGGAGTTACACAAAGGAGAATCTCATGCAACAACAACCATAATTTGTCTTTATTTAGAAATTATAGTTTGAAAAAGATCAATTTTCAAATTGCAATTTTAATTATATATTTTTTTACAATTAGGAGTTTCACCAAGCTTATGCAAGCTAAAGCTTAGGCCGATGACAGCTAGTTCTCTTGGAAAATTTCACTCAGCTAAGACTGATTAACATTAATGCTGTGAGAGAACAGAGCAGCAAAAATAAATCTCAGCTTTTGTCATTATTGACTGAGGTTATTAAACACTCTGTCCACCAAGGTTTGTTATGTAATCACTTCAGTCTTGTCAAACAAGATAAATTTATTAAATAGATAATGAGCAAGCTGTTTGAAAAAAGTCAATAAACAAAGAAACCTAGCTACATTTTTTAATGAAAGTTAGCGGCTTTCAGCTTGTGCGAGTTGTCGAGTAGCGTGTAATGGCTTGTGAACGTCTACGGAAACTTGAGGTTAAACCTCAGAGCAAAATACAACTTAATGAGCTTAAGCAAAGTATGGCATGAAATACAGAGTTATTTATAATCTATTAAACTGAAGCCAGCATCCAGCAGCTCCGGGACCCTGACTGTACTCTTGTTTCAAAAACCCCAGAGGATGGTCAGTGCATGGGCACGAATTACAAATCTGATTTACGTATTATGAAACATGCACGCAGATTTGTAAAACTAAAAATACAGATTTATATGACTACACATAGTAATATCGTAATAAATTGGAGCTAAATTGGAGCTTTCTAGCCAACTTCTGTGAATAACTGCTGAAAAAACCCTTGTAAAAACATGACTTAGACCACAAATACAGATACGCTAGTTTGGTTTGTAGGAAATAATTGCATCTTTAATCACAATACTGGTCTAATAAATCACAATTACATATTTTATCTAAATTGATCAGTCCTTGTAAGCACTCAAGCAGACTGAACAACAAAGTTGCTCCAGTCAGGAAAATTCTTTTAATTTTGTTGATTATTGTGATTAAAGTGCTTCATCTGCAACAGTGCTTTTGAACAGCAATAATACAAAAAAAAAACAACAACCTAAATTAGAATTTGATGAAAATGTTTAATCTACAATTGATTCTTCTTTACTTTACAAAACAACATGAAGTCATAAACAGGGTTCCTCCACAGAACATGGCCTCAATGAAAGCCAGCAGGAGCTACCGATCTTAGGAAGGCATTAGCTTGAATTATTCAGCATCTCATATCTAAGCGTATTTTTCCATAAGTTTGGTGTACATTATTAAGTAATATAGAATGTCTGGGGATTTTCTCTCGGTCTGAACCTTGCACAGGAGAAAAAAAGAACTGCATTTTGTGCATTTGCTGCTGACCAAACCTTGTAGCCATTTGACAAATCATAGCCTGCATCTCCCAAGAGGAAGCTAGAAGGTATGTTAAACAGCAAACATACAGGAAAGCCTGCTCAGGTTCATTTTAACAGAAAGTCCTATAGATTTAGACAAAATATGACACCTGTCATGACACCTTAGCGCTCATGTACTAGAGCTCAAACCTTGTTAGCATAACCAAAGCCAAAAGTAACGTACCCACGGAGGGAAAAAGAGACAGAAAGGAGATGTTAAAAAGCATGTTCATCGAGCCAACGCTATGTACAATGTGTATGGTAACAAACTGGAAAAGCAGCAAGGGGCACAGGCAAGTGTGTGACATTAGACATAATTCAGAATAAGGGCCAAGTGTCCAGCCAAGCGGACAGACGAGGCCCTCATGTTCAGACTACGCCAGGGGTGAATATTCACTGTGACATTTGTGCTGTATGCTATTTCCATCGGCTGAATCGTAGCCAACTGACATTTTCATCCAAGTCACACTGGCCATGATTTCTACATTTCAAATCTATTTAAAATATCAAATATAGAGGATGTGCCCACAGTGAGTGGGAACCAAGAACAATGGATTTTAAGCAGTTCACGATGTTCTTGCAACGCAACCAGAGCCTCAGAAGTATCAACAAAGGCTATTAGCACTTCTCTGACAGTCGCACGCCCAGAGTTTGATACAATTCTGTGAGCTTTTGACGATATTTGTTTTATTTAGAAAACATAAAATGGCTTCCTATTCCTGTGATTTGGAGTAAAAAAAAAAACAATATGGTACACCACTGTGCTTTATAACTTTGTTGGCTCAGTGTACCTTTTGAAGGCAAGTCTTTTATATAATAAACTGGACATTCTTGTTCAGACCACAGTAGCTTGATGTTAAGATGCCAGCTCGCCGTTTTTCTCTTGTTCATGGCAGCCATCATTTTGGTGTTACCAGCCATTCCACATCTTTATTGCAGCAGTGAGGTATGTTTTCGGGGTTTTTGCCTTTAGTTCAAATTGTCAAACGGCTGCCAGAAGACATTAAGCACTTAAGTTTGATACTTTCTGGTGTGCACTCAGAATGATCCCACACACTGCTTACTCATTTGAAACCTCTAATTTGGTGGCTCAAGTGCAAATATACACTGCTGTGAGTCATATAAGCCCAAGCAAACAGATACAGGTGATACATACTGGAAATTTCTTCCATGCAGGTGGATATTGAAATAAATAAATATGAAGAGATTTTGTTTTGTAACAGTCTGTATTACAACTGCAGCATTTTGGTTTTCATCAAGATTTTAAAAAATGCTTCACTGCTGTTTATATTTAGACAAACTTATGGATTTTAAATGTTGATTTAGTTTTCATTTACATCAACAACACTATCATATAGAACTGAACTACATTGTAAGGTGTTTCTATTTTTTGCTCACCTCCTGCATGTGCTATCTCTCGCAAAGTAATTAAACTGCACGAGCGAGGGAAATGAAGACGCACTAACCCATTATGTGGCAGTGGCCTAAAAGCAAGCTTGGTTAATTTTTCAGAGGAATTTCCACTAATGTATTCAGAGACTTTGAGACATGACAAAATAAAAAGCTCACATTGGCAGCTAGGAAGAAAAGTATGTATTTAAAGTGTGCTTGGCCGAGGCTTTCAAAATCATAGTTATCTGCACAGTGAACATTATTAAACATCACTGTAAAGTAAAAAAAAAGCCTTTTTTATGATGGATTTGAAAAAAACTGCTGAACATCTTCATTAACTAGGATGAAGTTTAAGTTAACTACATTTTCTTAAAAAAATGCTTATTCACCACTAAAATCATGTACATTGGATATAGCAAGTCTTTCTCTATACACACTGGTGAATGTGTTCTCTCTAAATGATCCTGGAAGGACACAGATACCGTGTGTCATGCTGCTTGTTGACACAAATGAAGCCTTTCAAAGTGAAAACATACAAGGACACAACTTAAATATTACATGTTTTATGGCAGTGTGATGGCTGAAAACCACAGAATGAAAATGGAAAAGAGAAAGAGAGTACGCACACCCGCCATTACCATAACAACATGTAGACTTGTGCTCCTAATTTGCAAGAACTGATTCAAATTTAGTAATCTTTTAATTCCTGAGTAATCTACTCAGGCCCAAGGGTGTAATCTCCATCAAAATTCCCTCTTGCTCTTTTATTAGGTGGAAGGTAAGTCAGACGGAGCAGTTTTTTTTTCAATCAATATGAAAAACTTCTACCTTGACTTTTGGATTCGACTTTAAATTTCATTTCACTTTATCTAAACGTTCATTTCTCCCCATCCCCGCACAGCCCGAGCTGTGAGTCATCTGGTATTGCTCGATCATTTCAGTACCCTGTAGGGAAAAGGTAGACAGTGTATATTGATTGATTTGAGCTGGATATAGGCTAAACAAACAGATATCTTGTTCTAAAGATCAAATTCTTCACTAACTCTGGCGGCATTAACAAATGCAGCTGAGACTGGGCCCAAAACACAGGCACAAGATAATTAGTCACACCAAGCTTGGAGTAGCAAGGCCAGGGAAGCAATCTGACTGAAGGATGTATTGATCCTCCAGAGAGGGAGGGGCACCCAGTCAGGAGTCATGATCAATCTTGTGAGCCAACTCTCTCAATCTGTGACGAAACCTGTGTGTGTTTGTATGGGGAAGGATCCTATCTGCACTTTGCACACTCCAAAGACCTGTGTGTGTGTGTGTGTGTGTGCAGCCACAGTAACACTAACAACAGCTTGGCGTACGACTTGTCAGACAGAGACAAATGTCTCTGTGAGTAAAAGACTCACCGGGGGTTAGAGGAAGGGGGTTTGGTGGTACCACAACATCGGAAGCCTTTATCGGTGAGTTAAAAGCCGTCCCTGAGCCTCAGATTCTCCTCATCAAACCGTGCGCTCCGAAGCATTGCACAGTGAGAGGTTTTAAAACCGGCTCAGGGAGTGACAGAAAAGGTAAATCTTCCCAAATATAAACTGTTTGCATACTGGTGTTATCCAGTGGCTGGTCACAGGTGGGCTTCATCTGATTAGACAGTGGTGATGCATATCAGGGGGAACAGCCGACCAATCGCACCATAATTCATCTTCCTCTCATATGCTGGGGGAGGAGGAGAAGGTGGGGAAGGAGTGCACTGGAACCGGGGTGGGTTGCACACACAGCAGTCCTCCCTTTAGCCTCGAAAGGTATGTGATCAGTGTTTGGTTATTTTGTGTGTGTTTTGCACGAAAGAAAGAAAGAAAGACGCATGAAAAGACAAATGTGTGAATGTTATAGGTCGGGGCGGGGTGTATTAACACTTGGCGCTGGCCTCCAGGGTGGGAGCGTGTGGATCAGATATCAGACAGCATGCTAAGCTGCAGGGACTCCCACAGCAGTGGAACTGTAGACGGCTAATTGACAGGCTGTTGGAGACGAAAGCCAGTCCAGATAGCCAGTCACTTTCACGCTCCCACACTCCTCCCTCTCCACCAGGGGGAAGGTGGGTGGCTCTGCGAGACGTGTGTGTGTGAGTGTGTGCGACTGTCTGTGTGGGTGGGTATGCTGTTAAGGCGTGTGCAGACATTGGACCTACTGGGAGAGTGGATGTCACTCTTATAGTCATTTTCACGTGTAGACAGCACATTTTCACACATGTAAACAAACAAAAAAACATACAGAGATACATGGAAAAGCTTGTGCATGGGAGTTATTTTTTATTTTTGCAAGAGATGATGCCAAAGATATTCCTTGCAGTTCCAGAGATCACACTCATGCGTCTTTCTGCAGATGCATCGGCAGGAAAAGCACAGCTTACACACCACATCGGGCCAGATAGCCTGACAAGTGGAGCAAACATCAAAAAGTTGAAGAAAAATGTGTGCATGGCTTCTTCATGGCAGGAAAATAGTAGAGCTAATTTCACAATGGAAGGAAAGTGGCTGTAGCAGGCGTGCTGTAGATTTGGTGACTCATCTCTGTGTGATTGCCCTTCAAAGTCTCATATTTCACATTTCTGGTACAAACACTATACGGTAGCTACAATTCACACACCGCACACTCTAATGCTGCCCTACTCCATGTGCCAAGTCTTCAAGGTTTAAGCGCATGCTTTAACCACAGCTCCTTATCATCAAGGCTTAATTTTAATTTTCCTTTTCAGGCAGTAAATGTGTTTCTCCTTTACTAACAGTATATTTTTATTGATGACGCAAACAAGGGGCAGTACATTTATTTGGATGAACCGCCAATAGTGTCTCCTTTGTGCCATTTCTTTACATAAATGTGGTTTTGAGACTTCGGTCCACCAAGAAGGAAAGGGCGACAGAAGGGGCCGAACGTCATCTAAGGCTTATACTATTAAACATTCAATTATCAATAAAACACATAATAGGGGCTTCAGTCAGTGTAATGACATATTGCAGGTGCAGAGCTCTTTAGTGTTGTCCCCGTTAACCCAAGTTTTTATAGATCACCTCGCATGCCACCCTATAGCTGTTTAGTTATCTCCATGAATATATGCAGAAGGGATCTGTCCTTGCTGAGAGCAAAATCTGATAATGCAGCAGCAAACACAGCTGAGAGTCAGAGCAAACCAATTCAGAGCTGTGTTTAAAAAAAGCCAAAGGGCTCGCTGCTCATCTCTGCCACAGCACCACACAATAGATGAACAATTATTCAGAGTTAGACTGGAAGAAAAATAATCTATTTATTCATGGCTTGTTGAATCAGCTTTATCTTCTGTGATTAATCCAAGTCAATAATGTAATCTTTAATTATAAAGAATGGCCTTATTACCTACGTAAAATAATCACGCCGGTCCACGATGCTGGAAAGAGGAACACAAATTTCCCTGCTGCGTGATTATGTATTTTTCTGACAGAAATTAGAGCAGCTGGACAATTATTCTAATTTAAATACTGGGAACAGAGAATGCATTAAAGCTAATTCATGATTTTCTTTAAAATATTATTAAAAATAACTTCAGATGGAAAGAGAGAAAGTATTTACACCGTGGATTTTAGGTAATTTAAGTATTTGGGAGCATGCATTTGACACAGTGAGGTTTGACTCAATTTAGCACTTAAATGGAATAATGAACAAAATAATGAGTAATTACGGGAAATTGTTTGTGGAATAGAACAAAATGTTAACCAAAGGTCTAGACATAGAACATGACCTGTTTACAGGAGAGCTTAAATGTAAGAAACCATTGCAATTATATTTCATCATGCAATTTTCCTAAGAGCCCCACATCTATGTAGCTATTACCAAAATAAAACATCTGGAGTTCTCAGAATGATCAATCGAAGGAAAACACATTACAAGAGGCCGATGCTGAAGGAGGGCACCATGAGAGGAAGAATAAAGACCGATGCGCAGGAGACTTTTGAAATGTGTGTTATGTGGATTTGCACACGCTTGCATGTGATTAATAGCACATCACCTGCAACAATGGGTCCCTTGCTGTTACAATTTATGTGCAATTTGTTGTTAGAAAATACGAAGTCCTGCAAAAATAAACAGAGGATTAAATGCAGGTTTCCTTTGCACTGTTACTTTCACATTCAACCTGCCTGCCTGCCTGATCCCAAACCTTCCAGTTCTTCCTCCTTTCCTCCCTATGCACTCACCCTGTTGTGTTCCCCACCAGGACTCAGACTAAGTGATTTGTCATGCGTGGAAGCAGCAAGTAGCCTGTAACAAATCTAACTGACAGCCCCCGAAAATGCAGATCACATAGCCGACAGAGAGGAAACAGCAGCTTAGGGAACTTTCAACAGGATCTTAATCTGTGATGAAGTCGCCCACTGTCCAGAGAGAGCTACAGGACGATTCATAGACTGACACGGGACAGACATTTCCTGCGATGTCAGAATTGTCTGCTAATTAATGTATCAGGGAGAACTGAGTGTCAACGCGTCAGAGGACATTGTCGTCAAATATGAGGCACATTATAAACTTTTAGATTCATGTTGCTGTTTCACACTGAAATTCCTCAAACTTTTTCAGCATCCCTGAGGAGTGTGACATTTTCTTTTGTCTGATAAACAACTGAGAGAATTTCTTGGATGAGAATCCGGTCTCATGTCACTGTAATTTTATGTTTTCATGTGAGGGACTGCCTTTAAGACAACAGAGACGAAAAAAAACAGCTAAATGCAGCGTTAGTGAAACCAAATGAGGAGGCAGTGAAATGTCATTATTTCTTTGGTGTAATTTGGCCCATCAGAGGTGATGTTATGCCGTCCCCTTGATAAGACAAAATCTTTAGGTCTCAGGAAGGTGAGCATATCAATGTTCAACATACCCTATTAAGACTTGACACCTGCACTTTATCATCACTAAAGCAATTGCATATTCCTATTCCTGCAAGGGAGATGGGGAAATCCATCTCCTGCAAGGACAGTGCCTTTAATAAATAGTGCGCAGAACACAGGCACAAACTCTCCCTCTTCCACCTGATCTTTCTCTCCCTCTCTCTCTCACACACACTCTTTCCTTCTTCTCTCATGGAAATTGTTTCCTTCCTTTTAGTCAATCTGGCTAATGCAAAAATCATGTATGTCTGTCTTTAAATATTTAATATTAACAGCAGCAAGATTGAAATACAACGTTGAAGAAGCATTACTCCTTCCCCTCCTGAAAGGTACAAGAGCTCAGAGAGAGAGAGAGAGAGAGAGAGAGGCAGCTGCTCTGCAATATCAGAAAGAGAGAGGGGGAGCGACAGGGAGAGATGGAAAAGAGAGGAAGAAGAGACTCGGCTATTTTTCGATGACAATTTTGTTGCCATGCGCTCTAAGCTACTGGAGTTGAGGCAGCATTAAAGCACAGTTTGCCTTCGAAAAAGTATACAAGCACATACGACAGCTCTCTGTTTTTCTTCTTCAGGAGCAGCCTTTGTTCTTTGACATAATAGATTCTGGTACAGGCTGAGACACACGGCTGGAGAGAAGCACTGTTGCTGCTTGGAACTTAGTGAGAAGAGATACAGCTCAATGACTGAGCCAAAGCGATGAATCTTGCATGCAGAAATGTATCGTGGGAACCACACGGCCCCTTGAGATGAGTAAAAGCACAAAGCAAATATCAATTCTGCCTCTAAGTGCTCATTTTGGTTTTCATGCGTATATGTAGTTTTTAAATGAAGAAAAGGAGTTTTTTGAAGCTTTGTGTTTATGATTCTTCAAAGTGTTTAAATCTCAAAAATTTTACTGTTATTTATCTTGTTTTCACAAAAAAAGTTCTTAAATAAAGCCTACAAATCATGATGAGGTAGTGTGATTTGACTGTTCCAGAGTCTGGCAAAGACTGAACTTTGCAAACTTTTTACTCACCACAGAGAAGTCCTCAACTGAACAGTTCTGTCCACTGAAATTGCAGCTCATGAGCATCTCTTCTAACTGATGTCCTGTCCTGTTGAAGATGTCCTGCATGTCAGGGGCAGGATACATTAAATCAGTGGGTTTGTGCCCATCCTTGTTTTTGGGGGGCAGTCCTGTCAAGTTAGCCAGGTGGTAGATGTCGGCATCGGTGAGCGCGGAGAAGCGAAAGCGGTTGATGTTGCAGATGGTCACAGCAGGGAAGACCATCTCTGGGGTTGCCTCTTCATTCAGAGCTGTGACATGAGGGTGCTCCAGGTAAGAGATGGCACACTTTGCCGCTTGGTATAAAAACAGCGCAAGTGATGTCAAAAAGGCAAGAGCCCAGAGAGTCTGCCGGATGCCCAGGCGACCAGAGACAAAGATGTGGTTAATCCCATGAAGGGAGCAGGAGTTAGCAAACCCGGCCAAGTCCTTAGCCGGAGGTGTGCAGCTCTCCTCGATCAGGCTCTCCTTGTCCCCATCCTGCTTGCTTTTCTGCTTCTCATCCTCCTCTGCAAATTTGATTTTGCAAACAAATTCGATAGGCATGGGGGCAGCCAGGTCTGCGTTTTGGTTTTGGTTCTGATGGCAGCTATCAGCCCTGGATCACTTCCCTCCTACTTCCTTGGCTTTTGTCCTCCGAGCAGGAAACAACTCCAGAAAGAAGAGAAAAAGACAGGAGAGAGTTTGTTGCTGCTGCTGCCGCTGCTGCTGCCTCTGCTGTGACTGATAGTGCTGCTGCTGCTTCTGCCGCCACGGCTCCTAGTGACTAGAGCGCTGCTGCTGCTGTGCTGCTACTGCTCTGAACGCTTGTCTCACTACTTGATCAGCTCACACAGTCTCGCTTATCAGCAGTAATACAGCTGTCAAAAAAAAAAAAACACCCTTGCTCACTGCCTCAGACCCACAGATGGAAATGCTGCATTTGGAGCCGGACTAAAATAGGCACAGGGTACTTAATAATTCATGAGAAGGTAACATTGTGATTATTTCCTCCTCACTGGCGCGAGTCGCAACTTCCCCCGGTCATCCTTGTGCTTCCCGCCGACAGCCCCCCCTCCTGCTTAATCCACTTGTTTGGATGGCGCTTCCACTTCTTGACCTGAATAAAAGTTGGTGTCAAAGGTTGTTCTGCTAAACATCCGGCTTTTTGTGTGAATCGAGGGGGGGGGGGGTCACCGGTTTTTAACGCTACCCCCAACAAGGTCTTGAGAGAACGCCTAATTGAAACAATAATGAGGAGTGCGAGAAGTGGAATCGAGCACAAGCAACTCCTGGCAATCAATCTTGTCTTTGCAACAAAAAAATAAAAGACTATTGATCGAGTGAACGTGTCTGTCAGAGATTAAGAGAGGCAGTACAACGGTGTTTTCTTATCAGGAACTAATGGTAGCATCACAAGACTCCTGCACGAATTTGAATTAGTGAATGCCTCCTGATCTGGACCCCGTTGCTGCTTAAGATGTTGAAATGAAGTATTGATCAGCCTCCGTCCCTATCCTTTACAGTGTATGTCTTAGTGCTGTTAATGGCCCTTTTCCAAGTTGCCAAACAAAATTATGCAAATGTGAGGCAGAAAAGTGAGAGCCCTAATGCATGTTATTCCCCTTTAAATGGAATTAGTCATGCGGGTCACATCACAAGGGGCTGAGACCTCCAGAGAAAAGGCATATTTAAAAGTGAATTCAACCGCTTCAAAACGCACGTGCCAAGTCAAGTCCGAGAGAGAGCACCAGACAGGAACCATTACTCAAAACTGCAGAATAAATAAGGTTACAAAAGAAATCAGCTCTTCCTTAACCTCCGAAACATCTCTCTTGATGATGTTGACCTGTGAAACATCATCACTTTGCTGCAAATGAATAACGCCAAGAGTAATCAGATCTAAATCAGATTAAACATGCATAATTGATCTATTTGGCTGGTTGAACAAATCTCCTTTGGGGAAAAAACAATGCAGTCAGACGTTTTGCCACTGCTTTTTACACTGTTTTTTTTTTATAGTTTTTCAATCTTTCAACCATGTTTTCTGCTCCTAAAAAGATAAAACAGAGTTGAATAAAAATAAACGAAGTTGTCTTGGATATTACCTTTACTCGATGTAAGTTAAGGGCCCACGGTTTGGCTAAGCCTCTTGCAGGCACTGAGGTCTGCTTACCACAGAGTGTTTTATGTAGTCACTCCCAGAGGATGCTGGGCTTATTTACTGTCTCACAGAGGAAATGAAAGCTCACAGTCCACGCCATGACTAAATACCAAATGCGAATAAAAAATACACAGGCACATCTGGCACATGAAAACCATTCAAGGAGGGGATGGCATTATGTTTGTTTGTCAGAGCCAATAACAGTCCAACCCCGGCCTGTTTTGTGTGTGATGCCCCTAAAAAAAGAGATACAACAGGATAAATGTCGCTGACCTTCAAGTTTTTTTTGCCACCGTCAATAATGTCATTTAGTGGGGGCATTTTAATAAAGGGGAATAGCATGAGGTAAAGCAGGGCCCTTTACGGGACTTAGCAGATCACCTCTAGAACAACCATAAATAATGAGTCTTTACTCTAATACAGTTTGCAAAGGTCACAATTTGAGTGCTTTTCCCCATTTTAAATACAGGCTCAGCTGTGACCAAAAATGGTTCAAGTGGCTTAGAATTAGGCTGTGTGGTCTGTTGATTGGAAAGTAAAAGTAGTTTGTAGAACTAAAAGATGTGGACAGATTAAATCCTCAGTGAGAGAACAGGCTGACAGTTTATCATCTCACCCAAAGCTCCATCTATTGGATGTCTGTGTGGTCAATTGGTGCTTTGAAGTAACTGCAGTGAGAATTTAGGACACATTTAATTTGATGTCTAAAGCTTTAAAAGGATGTTTTTAACGACCAGAAGAAATTAAGAATTAGTCATTGAATTACCTTGTTAGTAGATATATATTTAATGTAATAAATTCAACAAAGTTTCAAAGGTTTCGATATGTAAGAAAATGTTCAAAAACTGACTGAATCTATTAGCAGAATTTAATCAAATAACAACTTTGGCATTATGTTAAAAATGGCTCGGTCAAGTATTAAAAAGCACAAATATCCACTGAAGTTAGCACACTTACCAGCTAGCCCTGTCTCGTCCTTCATGCAATACCACATTGCACCTGTAGGTGCATTAATTTGAGAATATGGCTCAGACCTCTGGAGGTGGGCACTAACTGATGCCTGACCTTTGTCTTAATACTATCTGGACCCTGTCTGACCGTGTCCTCTGGGAGGTTGTGAACCCAGTTCCACTAGCAGATATTAAAATCACCACAAGGTAGAGCTGAGCAAAAGATGGATTATCTAAAGATATTTGGCAATAAAGAGGTACTGAGCCCTGAAAACTCCTCTTTTACAGTTGTGTTGGAGAGAACAACCCTGGGAGGAACTCTTTTTTTGGCCAAAGAACAATGGCAAGGGAACGCAGTAAATGTCCCTGTCTTATTGAAGATTGAAGTGCAGTGGAAACAGACTATTATGCTGCTTTCATGCCAATAAATTTTTGTTTTCAACAGGACTACACTAATATTAATCAAAATCAATGAACATTTTATTTTCCTCCACTGGTGTACAAAAGTAATTTATAGTTTTTAAACAGAAAATCAAAATTTTATGAAAAAGAATTTGAGTGTTCGCTGTGGTTGAGGGAAAATTTCAAGGCACCAAGAAATCTCTAAATAACCAGCTCGAATTGTGAGGCTGGTCAACCATCATGTATTATAGCTGAACTGTTGAAATCCCAGAGCATTTACCTTTAGCAAGCTGCAGAGGGTTCAAGAAGCAGCTGAAATAAAACATCACCCAAGAAACCTTTTGTGCCCAAGACTTTTTAAAAGAAGTCTAATCAGCCAAATATACTACTATGGTAGCTACATGATATATTACTTCTGTTTTGTGCACCATGAGGCACAGTAGAGGTGCCTGAACATTACAGACAGAAAATATTTCCACAATGTTTTAAAATTAGTTGAATTGATGAGGAAAATTTAAATGGTAGAGTAAAGCTTTGGCCTTTGGTCTCTAAGGCAATCAATGACAGCCTAAAAGCCTGTTTTCCACATCCATCAATTACAAGTCAAACTTGTGTTTTCTGTGGTTTCACACATTTTGAGACAAAGGGGGCTTGTGACAACATTTTGATGTATGTTTGTAAATGTGAAAACTTTTGGGCTGAGAACAATTTCTATATTTTACCCAACTCAAAAAACACTGCCTTTGCAGGAAAGCTGAATAAAATCAAACTGTAATATCTCAAGATCCAAAGTCTATAGCCTCACTAGCAGCCCCTGGAGGCCAAAACATTTATTAAATTCATGGTCTTTTTAAAATCAAATGATATGCCCAGAAGAGGATGACTGTTTGTTATATTATACTCAAACTGTACAACCTATATTTTTTGTTTTAGAGAGGACTCAAAGTGTTACTAGTTCATTGACGGAATAGTTTCTACATTAATGTTAAATGAGCTTAAGTGCAATTTCTTTATTGTTTGCAAAGATTTTTTTTTCTCAGGTTCCCTATGACAGTGTTCTTACAGACGCACATGAGCAAAAACATACAAAATGTAAAATCTTTTTCTCATGTCTAATTTGAATATAAATTAGTAAGCACTGCTGCAGCTAAAAAAGTAAAATAATATGACAGAGAATTCATGTCATAATCATGGCTTTAAGGCTTTAAAAAAAAACAATAAACTGTAGTTGTGTTCACTGAGCGCTGAAACAAAATTCAACACTGAAAGCTTAAATTTTTTTGTGTACTCCTCAACATAGATGCTGGAGAGGATATCTGAATTCATCAGCTGACTGAACACTATAGTTTCTTCTGTAAATGTAAATTACAAATGAAATTTAAAGTGTCAGCATCAATTGATGAATGTTATTGACTAGTTTGAATCAATAAAACAGGAACTAACCAACAGGAAAATGTGTGTCACACTTACAGTGATATAAAGTTACAGTAGTGAGGGACATTTATTTTGTATATCAGGACTCCACTGTATCATTGTTTCAATCTCTCAATAAAACAGAAAAATAAAGTGCTTGCTATGCACTGCAATTCAATCATGAATGTGCAGCCACAAGATAGTCCTGTACACTGATAGATTTGACATACATACACTTCCCATAGAGTCAGTACACATGCCGCACAACTTCGAGACTGTCTTATGTGTGTGGGTTTTGTGTGTACATGTGTGTGTATGTGTGTGTACTTTCTTTTTGACAGGTATTAATGTGTTGATAACAAATAATGAAGACTCAATGCAACAGAGGCTGCTGCTGCCTCAGCAGTAACAACGGCAGGTATCTGTGGTCAACAGAGAGCCTGGCTCTATGGAACCGGCGGGGGAAATGTCATATTTGCATAAAAGCCACAAAATATTGTATTTTGTGTTTTTCTCGATGTTTCATATTTAAAGGTGTGGGATTGTGGAGGCTGCAGACAGCAGCCTGATATTTGCTCTTTTTTTTCTTAAGCAAACACCAGAGATATCAGCTCAATGAGAGGAAACTTTAGATTGAACTGATACAACCTAATGAGGAAATGTACTGAAGGGTACTTAAGTGAATTAAGCCACCGCTGTCTGTGTTCACGCAGCCGTTCATTTTTTATTCTAAGCGTTTCTATGTCATATCATAGTGCCCCCTATTGCACTGGATTAGATTATTCTAAGATAAAAATTTACCTTTGTATATAAAAACCTGTGTTCTGATTCATACACACCTTATTCCATTACCAATGTAATTGTTTTAAATCAACATAATAGCTTCACCAAGATAAACCTGTTCAGTCTATTTTATGTTTTTACAGCTTTTTACACTGACGGCTGTTCTTCATAACTGTGACATGATAGAAATTTGCAGCCTCCGAGTCTCAGTTGCACGTGCTGAAAGCAGAACATTTACATCTTGTTCATAGTAAATATTTGCACACTAAGATGTGCATGAAGAAACCATGTAAAAGAGTGGTGTACATACAAATAGCCATCTTCTTCATCATGTTAGCTGTAAAGTGAATTCACAGGGGAAGGCGCCCCTGCCCCCTAAAGCTCAGTTATAATATCAGGCTTCTATGATCTGCTCAAATGATATGGTTGCGCTCATCAACCTCCACAACATCCTCCTAGTGCCCTGACCAGCCTGTGTGATGGTCATATCTGTCCTATGCAAAATGACAGAAAGGTCTGACCTGATAATGACAGCTATTCTGTCCATGACAGGTAGATAGGTCATGGTCATGTCACGGTCAGTTCAAGCAAGCCATAGTATAAATGTTGTTTTGGTCCTGTTACATGTCATTTTTTCCCTGTTAGCCATTTGTGTTCTGATCTACCGTCACAAACTGGACACAGTCCCCCTCCAAAAAATTTGTTTCCTCACATGTGATTTGTTTAAACACACATCCCAAGCCTTATTATACAGAGCATGCACAGTTAGTGCAGTCTGTGACACCCAGCTCTACGGCTGTCTCACTCTTTTTCACTTCAGCTAAGACCACAGGCCAGTCAGGAAGCACAGGGCTGACTTCAGCAAAAGCTTTGCCCAATCCTCTATATATGCACTAAATAACACTCTCCTTTGTACAGAAACTTAATGACACAACACTTAATAATGAAGGTACAATATGTTGGTTGTACTTGGTGTTTAACTGTGAACAAGGTGTTACTATGTACGTACAGCATGTGTATTCTGTGTTGTTGCAACTTATCTATATACGCTGAAATAATTAGTGGTGGTTTGTGTGTTAAACTGGGTGCAAATTTGCTAGGCAAATAAATATTAAATGTTTGCAATAAAGCTAACAATTAATTGATATGGCATGACTCTGACAGCCACTCAGTGCCTGCATTAAATGATCAGCAGTACATGACTGCTATGCTCTCACTGCAGATAAGTAGTGAATATGGTCTGTAGAGTTGCAGCTAAATCCATAACTGTCCATGTCCATGCTGGTAAAAGACTTAGATGGAATTTAATAAATAGTGTGCGTGTGTGTGTATGTGTGTGTATATACACATACAAATATATATATATATATATACACACACAAATATATATGTATATACACACACATATATAAATAAATAAACACACAAAACACACACTCACACACACATATATATATAAGAAGCAAATATATATATATGACACACATTTTTAAGAGCATTGTCACATGATGATGTTACAACAATCACCTGATGCTCAGTATGAGCAAAATTGATGAGCCTGCAGGAGATGTCATTGGTCCAGATAGATGCTGCTTCAAAGAAGGTGGAAAATTTAAACACCAGTGCTTTACACAGGAGGCAGTACAGAAGATCTAAACAGTCAGCACATTTTTTAAATTGGAAACACAAGATTAGTGTCACCAATTCAGCATCTGACTGAGTGTGAAATATGGTCATAATCTACTCTTTCGTACCTGAATTGCAGTGTTGAATAAGTCCTAGAAAGGTGTTTTTTGCAAGACAAATAAAATATCACCTTGAAGTTGACCTTTGACCTTGTAAATATAAAATGTCATCACTTCCTTATTTCATCCTATCAGATATCTGCGTGAACTGTTGTCATAATTCAAATTTGAGTTATGGCCAACACTTGCTTCATGAGGTCAGAGTGACCTTGACCTTTGGCTTTTGACGATTAAATTCCAATCAGTTCATCTTTGAGTCTGAGTGGAGAGTTGTGCCAAATTTAAAGCTATTCCCAGAAGGCATTCATCAGGCATTGCGTTCATGTCAAGAGGACAGACAGACAGACAACTCGAAAACATAATGCCTCCAGCCATGTCAGCTGCCAACGCTGGAGCATAAAAATGATGTTGCATAGAGCAGTGTGGATATGTTGCTCACTTACACAAGGACAGCTTTCACTGACTTAGCTCCTAAATTTCATGCTACCATAAAAGGAATGTGTATTAAATAAATTTTTTTCTTGTTTTTTTTAATGGAGATTGAGAAGATGTCATTTGTGACTAAAATTTGATTTTGTCAGAAACTGTATAAGGCTCTCTTGGTATTCTTCATCTTTTTTCTGATCAAGGCTACATAACCTAAGCGGAACTGAGACAATGGTGCATCTATATAAATAATACATTATTTTTATTGCATAACATTTTCTTTGGGTTACAAGCTGTTTGTATTTTGTCTGTTTTTTTAACATGGTATGTATTAACATTTTTGGTCTTTGTAAATCTAGGTCCTATTTGTGAATATTTGCAATTGTGTTAATGTGTGCGTTGTTCATGAGAGAATCAGAAAAAAAGGAATTACACTGGAGAATTCTGGGTATCTTCACGATTTTGTGGTTAATTACATATATTATAGTTTCAGTAAACTGATTTTAGTCGTAGCAATCAGTGATAAGTTTGTTGACGAAGACTATGACAAAAAATATTCTTCAATGAACCTTTTTCACGGACGAAAACTAAATAAAAAGTCAGATATGATGACGAAGACTGTGACAAAATACGACTGACACTTTAGCCAACGTATAAAACGAGATGAAACTGTTAGGGAGGGACGAATGGAGAAGAGATCCAGCCATTTTCAAAAGCCGCTGCAAGTGCAGGTGCAACAGTTAAACGCAGCAGCGGTTACACACTCACAGGAGGAGGTCAAAGATGAGTTTGCAGAACTTTGCACAGTTTTGAAGAAGTTTTCATGACAATGAGGTTGTTTACCTATGTTACATTTAGTTGTGTTTAGCTGCACAGTCTTAGCTACACAGCTTTGGTTGATTTCAGTTGACTGCGCTTGTTAGCAAAAGTTTTTTTTGATCCATGCAATAATGGCATTACAGCTTAGCATGTAATTCACTTGTCTTGAGTTGAGCTCATTTATAATTCTTTTAATTATTAACAGAGGAAATTTCATTTTGTGTGCAATGACATTACAACCAATGCATATTTTATTTTACATATGTTTTACTTTTCTAACAGATGATGAAAAGAAGAGTCGTGTGCTTTTTGGTTTAATGTGATTTACCTGTATTTTCAATGCTGAGAGAGCAGGTTTTTTTAATTTACTCAAACATTAAGAACTATTTGTGTGGCATTACAGCCAATACATCTTTCATTCTACAGTCGAGAATTGCACTTATCTGTTCAAATTTTGTTGATTTTGCACTGAAAAGACAGGCATTGTAATGCATTGTAAGGCATTATAGCCTAGCAGTCATTTAACTTCTCTTGAGGTACATGACCATTAACAACAGTGAATTTTCTGTATTTAGATACTTTGTGCAATGGCATTACAACCAATAGTTATATTATTTATGATAATCAAACACAACATTTTTCTTAATGTTTTTGATTTTGCACAGACAGTAGAAGGTTCAGAGTTGTGTGGTTATCTATTTCAATCTATTGTACTTCAACTTGAAAGAATGCCATGCGTTGCATATCGTTCAGGGAGAATGCATATCTTTTTCAGGGAGCATGTATGTTTTTCAGGGAGAGCAGGTCCTTATGCTCATGTGAGATAATCTTTTGTAAAAAAGCCACGGTCATGTTTTTGACATTAAGAATAAAATAAAATACTTGTTTTGTATTACAACTGTTAAATCTGTGTCTGTATTGCATATTCAAACCTTAATACGATTCCATAACAGACTGATGGATACTTCTAATGACTGGAAATTCTGTTGAAAATGTAGTCAATTAAAATCTGCTAATATTTGGTTTAAAATATAGACTAAAACTAGACTAAGACTAAAAGATTTCAGATGACTAAAATATGACAAAAACTAGATGGTATGTTATTCAAAAGACTTAATCAGAATTTGCTGTCAAAATTAACACTGGCACCAATCAATTAACATCTTTGCATCCTTTCAGTTAGCATAATTATTTGTTTTCAAGCTTGAGAAACCAGTCAGAGTAAAGCTATATTTAGTCTCCATCTGAAAAAATCCTCCCCCCCCCAAGGCCTCCCCCAAAACACATGAATATGCACTGCTTGACCACTGCTGGTGACAAGAGCAAAAGAGAGGCATGGGGAGGGCAGCTATGCACATGATTGTTATTGCTAACGATACACAACCTCATGTCTCACTCACATGTGCTAAACACTTACAATTATTAGAATAAAAATAAGTAACAAAAATGTTTTGGGGGTTAGGGTAATTGTAATCACAGCTGTCAAGCTAGCAAGTTGGGAATAGAAAATTGTAGCTGCTGTTTCTCTACCATTCTTGTGTGATCAATGGTAGTCTTCAAGTGAAATGAAGAGGAGAAAAGAGAAGAACATTCAAGCTTATGTGACAAAAAAGCTACCAAATTTTCTGACCCACCATAACTTAAGATGTTGTTTGAAGATTGGGAGGATACACAAGTTTCACTTTGTTGACCTGTGAATTTCTTGCTAAAAAAGGGAGGGGACAACAGTTCAATGAAAGGGGGCAGAAAGTGGGAAAATGAGCAGCGTTGAATGTTGTCTTAGTTTTCTGCTGGCAAAAGGCCTCAAGTACATATTGCGCAATAGGCTACCAATTAGGTGGTTAAAAGCTGAGGCAAAGATGTGAGTATAATAAAAATGTCCAGTCCCTTAACTAAGAAAGAAGATGAAGGCTAGAAAATTTGTTTATACAAAAAAGAGAGGCTGGTAAAACGGCATGAGTACACACAGCGAGACGGGATGATCAAAGTAAACCACAGCTGTGCTCATGTGAACCCACACAGTCTAGGTGTCTGTTCATTTGTGATTTTGGATTAGCCCGATTCTGCTGTGAAACTGCAGAGGGGAATTTGGAGGCATTCACTCACCACTTCATTGCAGATTCAGAACACTTGAGTTTTACTGTAGCTTTCATCATTATGAAAATGCTGAAATGACTGGTGTAGCTTGCTAGGTAACATATCAGCTCGCATTAATGCTGAGATTGGACATGGTGTGGTTCAGTAGCTTAGTTCAGCCTTCGCGAGCACAAATTCTGCTACCGTATTATAATAGTAGATGAAAGTCAGAGGTTCTGTCGCCCAATGAGAACTCTCATTATTAAGGCTGTACTATCTTCTGAAGGACCATATGGGTGCTCATTTTTCTGTATATGTAAGAACACACTGCTCTAAAGGAAGAGAAAAATATGGGAAGCTTGTGCAGTGGACTGAGGAATTGCCATGCTTTGCACATGAGTGCAAAGAGTAGGGTTCAGTGATTTTTTTATAGCCCTGAGGATCACTTCGCTTCACGTCCACACACAACACTCTGCTCTAAACGGCAATGCAATATATTACTCATACACACCCTCCATATTTATATGCAAAACAGAGAAAAATGTTAAACTATAAAAGTGACCACTGTGTCATTTGCTGGAGGTAAAAGAATTGTGCATATGCCTTGACTCCTCCAGAGGCTTTAAATATGTTTCAGAACAGGAAGAGGGCTGAATTTGGCCTTAGATTGTCTTAATCTTGTCACCAGATGAATGTCAATGATTTCTCCAGAATGACTGGCAACTATACTCCCATGAGATGAAAATAAATGGAAGCAAATGTAAAATTATTGATCTAAATGCTGAATTAAAAAAAGTTGGCCGTTGACAAAGGGCACCCAATAATCGACTTGCAAAATAGCAGGGATCTGCCTTTGTAGCTGAAGGTCACAGCAGCAAAGCAGGTTACTGAGGAAAACCTTTGCTTCCTCCTTCTAAAGTGCTTTTTTTTACTTCTCTAAACTGACCCCCACATGAAAAATGAAAGAAAATCCCTCTTTCCCATGAGCAAGTGAACAAAAGCTAAATGTCACCAGTTGAATCTTTTCTGAACAAAAACCATTCATGTGAAACATCTACAATGTATGTAGTTTTGTTGTAAATAATAAATGAGCTGACTTTCCAATAGGATCTTAATAAAAACACTCTCACTCCACATTTCAGAGTTCTATGAGCAGGCTACAGGGTTTTATGAGCAGGCTACAGTAGGATGAGGAGGAATTTTCATGAGAGAATTTGAATTCAAAATTAACAACATATAACAGCCAGGTACAGCGACTGTTTGTAGTCTTGTAATTACACTGAGGTTGCCAGGTTTGATACAATTGTTACAGATTTAAAAAAAAAAAGAGAAACGGCATGCTAAATAAGTGAAGTTTTGATTTGTTTGAAACCATATTTCAGAGCATTGCAGTAGCTATTTACCTCTGCTTCTGATCTGTGTGCTAAACTAAGCTAATCATGTCCTCTCTGTACCGGCTGAGAAATGAAGCTGTTACATTCTTCTTATCTTTGCCTTTAAAATATAAGTGTATCCCAAATGCTGAAATATTTTATTGATTAAACTCTGCAAGAGAGCAGAAAACTTGAGCTGGGCTTAGATAAATTTAATTGTGTACTATATTTGCACACCACTCATTGTACTGCTCGCATTGTATTGCCAATTTCATAAATTGTGATGTCTTTTCTTAGAATTACACTGCATGACAGTGCACAGTACAGATCTTTGCTTCCTCTGCATTTTAGCATATTCACAACCACACAAGCTTAGCTGTGCCCTAAATCAATGAATGCAGAGTTATCTATTAATTACTTTAGAATTAAAGCATGTGATTACAGTGACTTTAGCGATAAGGCTTTATTATAACAATTATCTACATGTTAACATTTCATCTCATGATGCTGAGTGGGGGAACTGATTACTGGACACACTTGTTATTCTGCTCACAGTCTGTCAGTGCAGGACAGATGGAGTGGGGAGATGGGACGGGAAGCCTGGGAGGTACCGCTGACCCTCTTCCCCTCCCCATCAGCTGCACCAACAACATGCCACACGCATCATGGGCCCGACCCATCCTCTACTCTGACAGGAGCTCACCTGCCCTCAAGCCCCCCAGAACAACAGGGCGCACTCCCCTGCCAGCTGTGTTCAACAGCCTGCACCACTGTTTCGCTGAAGCCTGAACAAATTCTCCACCAGCCACTGAGAGACTTCTCATTCATTAGGGTTGTAATATCACAAAGATAACTGTTGAAGAGAAAATGTTCAGAGGACCCAGGAACATTTTAATAATTTATTATACATTAAGTCTCAGAGAGCATATGAGTAGTTTCATAGGTTGGGTACTGAGATGATCCTTAATAACAGATGTAAATTTATAAGATAATGAATTAAATTGAATTCTATGTTTTGGGTGCATTTTAAGATCTAGCCAAGGAGAGCAGAATAATCTACAGCTCTTTAATTTACTGTTCTTTTTCACTCTTAACCAATTAGTTCTGTCCTCATCAAATGAACTATCAATGTAAATCCAAAAATGTTGTTGATGATTTAACTCAACAAGATTATTTTAGAAACTACAATATTAATACATCTTTTCCTGTGAAGTAAACACAGAGTTTTAGGTCAAACATATATTTCCCATATCCCAGTTGGGCTATTAAGTAAAGTTTATAAGGTCTTACAATAAAACTTATGGTCTTCGTTTGATAAAATTTTCCCAAATTTCTATTGTTTGTTCTTTAGATACTACATAATTTAGGAAATAATACTATATTGTTCCTGTTTTAATCCTTACACACTTGTTAAGGTAACATGATACATGCAAATGATTTATTTAAAGTTCTTGACATGTGAAGTTAAATGGGTGCTCCGGTATTCCCGTGTTTTACTCCAATAAAATTGGGAAACCAAAAAGCAAAAAGGTCAAATTTGAAGCAGCTGATGCTAAAATGCCCTGACTTTTAGTCTCTGGAATGGGAAAAACTCCATGCATGTTTTTGATTGGTGGAGGAAACCAGAGCACCAAGAGAAAACATGCAAACTTCACAAAGAAAGACCCTGCTCCTGCCAAGAATCAAACCCAGGACCTTTCGGCTGATCACTGAGCCGCCCTGCTAACTACAGAGAGCATTAAGTGCAGGCTGAGTGGTGCTTCTCATGACAGGTAATATTAATTTTATTTTAAAAGTTTTAGAGAGGACTTTATCTTAGTATTATAGATATATGTGAGGTGTGATCAGAATATTCAGAGACTGATGAGTATCGTTTCTGCAGCTACAATGCAGAAGCCAAACAGCAGTCTTAGCCCTGGAGAGCCTGTAGTCTGCGAGACCAAAGGAGCGTCAAATCAGGAGCTCAACCAAGAGCATACAGGTGGTTTTCTTAACATTTGCAGGGTTGTGCACTGTGAATTCATCCTCCGTGGTCAGACAGTTAACACTGATTACTGCTGTGGTGTTCTAAGGTGTCTGGGTGGTAATATTCACTGCAGACAACCTGAACTGTGGCAAACGGGCAACTGGGTTCTCCAGACTTACAAATTGCATGTATTTCTTCCATGCGATAACACAGTCGTCACCCACCTCCTCTACTCGCCAGGTTTGCCTTCTATGCGACTTCTTCTTTTACCAAAATTGAAGCTGAACCTAAAGCTGATGGGCCGCCATTTTAAAACTGTGGTAGAAATAGTATCCCTGCACAACTTACAAGCGATTATTGGCCAGATTTAAAACCAGAACAGTCTTGGTTTTTGCGCAGTATCAATTTATTTTGATTACAACTTGTACTTATCTTTTTTTTCCAACCTCTGACATAACTGGAGTGTCATTGCAATTTTAATGTGTGTGTTTGAAATGTGCTCGCAAGTAGGTGGATGGTAATGTAGAACCAGCAGTAAAAGGTGAATCATGGTACACTGATGAAGGTCTCAGACTTAACATTTATACATGTGTCAGCTGTTCATTAAATTGACTGAAGAACTTTTGGCATCATATGGTTATATTCTTCTTTTTTTTTGGAAGTGAACCTGAAACAATTTACTGTCAGCTGAGCAGGACAGCCTGCTTCACTGCTCAGCTGAAGCCTGAACAAATTCTCTGATGGCCTCTGGGAGACTGTTTGGTTTTGTGTACTTCAGGTTTGTGAGATTTTGTTAACAAATAAGCACAGCATGTGTATGCAGTGAGTATGTCTAGTGCATCACAAATTAGTTTTTTCAGCTGATAAATATAAATACGATATCTTGAAAGGCAAGACCGTCTTGTTTTCAAAAAATAAAAAAAACACTTATTCAATTGCTATTAAATTCCTCTCTCTACAGAACGTAAATCATGAGCTGTTCAGCAGAGAGGGAGATGGAAAGGGAAAACGGTCTTCTATCAAAAACACAGTACATGTTAAGAGCACCAATTTTCAAACTGTGTTGGGATTGTCTCATTACTAAGTGGAGACTGTCACTGCCTCTTGCTTCTGCAGAAACTGAAGCTGTAATCTGCAAAGAGGGTCTGATACTCAGATGGATGATGAAAGTACACGGGGCCTAGACAGCAAAGTCCCAGAGGGCAGTCCTGACGCAAGATATTAGAACCTGAATAAATCATGAAATGTTGCTGTATCATCCCTGCCCTGATCAATCTCATACGATCAATACATCAGTCTTCAGGCATGATATCTGAGGGACAGTGGGGCTGGCACCAGGTCATTAGCATCAGGTGAATGATTGGCTGACAAAAAGGCTCGGTGGGTGCAGGAGGGACAATTATATCAGGGGCAACGCGGGGTGAAAAGCATAAATACTGCCCAGCGGTCACCCAATAATAGAATCTTTTAATTGCAAATAGAAACAGATCAATTTTACACTATTTGGTAATGTTTCGCATCAGCCATCTGCTCCGTGCAAACTCCAGAGACTCTTACTGCTTATTATTTCTTCAAAATAATAGCCTACTCTAGGTCAGTTGTTCATAACAAAATCTGGCTATTCACAGCATGATGTTCAGTTATCTGACAACACCTCATATTGTTCAGTCAGTTTATGAATGCACATCGATCCTTATTTTGTTGCTGTGGAGCAAAGATAAAGAAAGCAATAGTCTTTTGTATTAAAAGTATTGTCATGGCTCCTTCACTTCATCAAAGCACTCTGTGAAATAACAACACACTGGGCTACTATCGCTGACTAATTCATGTTACACTTGCTCCCAGCAGGAACAAAGAGTCTTACTCGACAATCTCATAGGGACTTATTTTCCTCATTAGAGGGATATTTTAACTTTAGCATATCACTTTAAGGTGATGACACACTTGGTGTTACTCTTTAAATATTCCTTGACAAATTGTCATTAACTAAATAACCCAAATAATAAATCTGTACTTGCTGGTTAGGCTGTTTACATTCTAATTAGAGACAAATATATATTAAAAAAAAGGCTTGCTATTCATGAGTGCTATTAGTGCTTAAATATTACTAACAGGCTACTTTGATGTTTGTATTATAATTTAGAGCAAGTAAAATTTAAATTACAACTGTAGTCAACCATAGTAAGAATTTCTTATGTTGACTGTTATAGCTTTTCAATAAGAAAAGGCGCCTGTTCTGGGTTGGGGTGGATCGTTCATGGGCATTGCCAAGCCGCTTTTAGTGATGGACGATGGATGAGCAGGCCTGTGACTATTGAAAAAATCCATGACAAATAAATAACTCGTGTTTTCATAACACATATAAGTGTTGGTTAATCTGCCAGAAAACATAATTACAACACTGAGAGTAGGCTACTCCTTTAGCTGGCACTCAGATAATACAAATTTTGAAATGCAGAACAAAGTGATGATACAACATTTTAGGAAACCTTGAATTAAAAAAACTGCTCATCAGTACAAAAAAAGCAACAAAGCATGTATTATTGTTAAATACTGAACTTTTACTGAATCTATGTCTACTTTAGTTTCAGACCCAACTTTACAATTGGTATATTACTTTTTACCCTGGTGAAAGTTTAGTCAAAATATTAGAAACATTTCTGCAGTATTGCTGAAAACTCCCCTGTGACAGTAATATTATGTAAACATCTACACAGCCATGGCTGACCAACATTACATTTATCGAGTTTCAGCATCAAAGAGATTGTGCCTCACAGCTCTCATACTCGGGTTATTTCTTTGAAATATCCAGTTTAGACTCCTGCTTTTTGATATGAAGATGTATCTGTGTGGCTCAGTCAAAAAGTGAATGAGGACCACAATAAATGCAAGAGTGGGTCAGTTTCCCACTCTCATTAAAAGTTTGATTTCTCCTGATATACAAGTGGCACAAAAACACCCTGCCTCGAGGTATCAAAAGAAAGAATCTTGTACGACACCCAGGACACTCCATCATCACAGAGGAACAAACGCGTATCAAGAGCCTATCATATCATCTATCTGACATCATCTGTTGATCTTATCTAGTCATTATTGTTTGTGAAAATTTGAGGTCTGTTTAATGGTTGAAAATAAACTACCTTCTTTCTACCCTTTTCTATCTGGATTAAAAAACACAGGACTGTGGATTATTGAAAAAGATGCCATCCATGTCTGAGTGCTTCATTTTTTGGCAGCTTTAAAAGGTATAACATGTAGCATTTATGTCTGCATTAAAATGTTGAAAAAGGATTAAAATCTGTGTTCAGTATTGAAATTTTTTAAATGTTTCTAAGAAAAATCAAAATGAGAAACATCCTTAATTTTATTTAATTATTTTAATGAGGCACTTTGCTTTGTTGCCTGTCATTAACTTCCAGAATAACTACAGGTACAGAGTTAGGAAAAGAAATCTGCAAACCTGGCTAAACATAACATGAGCAATCCTTAGACACATTACCTCGTCTCTGAACATTTCTGTCAGAGTCAGAGCCAGATAGCATTTTATCTGGTGGCTGTTTAAGAACAAAATAAGCAAACTCCATGACCCCACACTGTTTTACAATGTAATGCAACTATGTCTTTGGTTTTCATTGCTTTGAATTAGATACATCAAGCGGGTGAAAATCGAATATTGTGGCTTTAAGTTATAACCAAAGGTTCTTATGAAAACAAACACATTTTTTGTTACTAAGGATTAAGCTGCTCCATATGTTTACAATTAACTTCTCTATTTAGTAAGTTGTAAAGCTAGTGAAGTTCAACATTCATGTGCTGGACTCAGGCTGCAGCAGAGCAAATCCACAGGAAAGGATTCATCTATATGCACTGGTGCTGTTTCATCCCATTATCAGTCCCTGTTCACTCTTATGCAACTTTATCAGAACAGTTTTAAGTTAGAGCTACTTCTAAATGAAACTGAAAAAAAAATAATCATTGAGATCTGTTTTGACTTTTTACTGCACTAAAAATGTGTCACAAAGAAAATTACAGAGGCAGTTTGATTACATATGAAATCAATGTGGACATGTGGGGTACAAGCAGGGGCAAAAACACATCAGTAGCAGTTGAAAATGTTTACGTTTTAGCAAAAAATTGCAATAATCCTGAGGATTTCTAACTCCAATTGCTCAATAAGAATGGAGAATGGAATATTATCATAGAGGAAAAAAGGATGAACTGAAGTTCCTGCTCAGTTTTTAGATCAGTCAGAGGTCTAAATGTCACACAATTTTGGCTGAGATGCCAAACGAAACGCCAAACTGTTTTTCTCTAGAGGCATTCTCACAGTCTGAAAATTGCAAATATTCTCCTTTTTATTGCATTGTTTTTACATTCATTGGATTAAATGGTAATATTTTTCCTAAAACAATAAAAAATAAATATAGCTCATCAATTCTAAAGGGCACATCCATATTTATTCTTTACTAATCTGAAGTAATTACAGAGTTAAGTGCCAATGGAGGAATGTGATGGAGGATTCTGTTCAGATGTACAACTGGTTTGTGCACACTGCTTTGCTGACATTTATCCCAAATAAATTTTGCACACAGCTGGACTGTAAGCAGTCATTCTAGCATGAAAACAAAATAAAATAAACAGCTGCAGGCTTATAAACTAAGCCCTATTTTCAGTTCAGAGGCTTTGTAGTCTGGAGGTGTATTGCTGTCAAGATAACCTTTTTTCCTATCCTTGCAAAACTAAAGCTTAGCTAATTCAAATCTAGCAACAGAATAGGATTGTAATGAAATAAATCATGTTTTACTTTTTTCATTATGTCTAAATGAAAGACAAATACAGGACCCCTCGCCAATACACAAAGAAAGCTACTGAACACACAGCAGTTGTTTCCATAGATTAGTCAAAGGCGTTTCTCTGTGTAAAATCCAAACATAGTGTTGGAAAAATATATATATATGTATATATTCCCAACACACCATAATACACTGTTGGCTATCATGCTGCAGCTGATATAGGTGTTAAAAAGAGAAAAATTATCAAATATCATGTATTAGTGAGGATGTATCGAATAATTTGATAGATTAGTTCTTTATACTTTCTCCAACATGATATTTTTTTCTAATTTGGCATTAGCACTACAAACGAGACATAATCCTCACTAGGTAAGCGGACATAAAAGCCATAAAAGAAGGGGACTGTCTCTTTGACTAACAGGTCAGAAATCACGGAAAAAAAAAAATCAATTTTCTCACCCAAACAAGATTGGCTTTAAATCAAGGAATGGGAAGGTTTTTTTAATCTAGGAAGTATTTTGCCTATGAATTAATGGCGGGTCTTTTGACAGACTGCAGCACTAATAAGATCGGCACAATGCATAATGGCATGTGACCTTTTACAGTGCTTTTGGCTTCACCTCCAGATTGGAACATTTAGCTGTCGCTGTGGCCAATTATTTCTTAGGTACCTCCTGTTGTGCAGGATAATAAGACTTAATTAGCCAGAGAATGCAGGGCCTGCTCTCTCTTTTTCCCCTCATCTCCCATTCCCTCTGTCTCTTTGTCTGTCCCTGCTGGAATGCAGCTCTCCAACAGGGTTTGCAGTGAGAGTCAATCATGTCCACTCTACTACCCTAACACTCACCTGCACAGTGAGGGGTCGGAGGCCTGTGCAGCCTGGCCTGGCCATAATCAGAGTATTCACAGGTATCATGCTTTCAAGGGACGTGGAGGTCAGACCAGCGGCGGGCAGGAGGGAGGATGAGAGCCCATCTGCCTCTATAGCCCCGAAGCTACTCTCATCATCATCATCTTCCAGCAGGGCAGAGACGTTGAAAGGTAAGATTAGCCAGCGGCGACAGAAATGCTGTATGTACTCAGCTCCTACACAGTGTGTTGGCTCTGAGGTCACATTCAAAAACCTGGACCAACTAGAGACCAGTTACAAAGATATAAAGTCTACAAACAAGCTAGCAGCTCTGTGAGGATGTACTTAAGATGGTGCTTCAAGCTAAATGCTAACACATCAAAACGACAATGCATACAGGTACATATAAAACAGGAGCAGTTTCAAGATGTTCACTAGTATATTAGCATGCTAATTTCTGCTTAAAAATATGGAATAGCATTTGTTTGTCTGATATTTGTTCATAAATCAAAGTGTGAGACAATTAAAGAAATGACCTATTGGTGGCGCCACAGGAAATATGAATGTTTCACCAAAGTAAGGAGAATTTATCCTGAGGGGAACATTAAATCTGCACTTAATCTAATTGAAGACCCCGCGCTGTTGAGACATTTTATTCCCACTTATGAATGTCAACAGTCAATTACCAAGTCAATAGTATCCATCACAAAAGAACCATTAATATCCATACTCAAGTTCATGGTAATCCAGTCATTAGTTGTTGAGATTTTTTAGCCTAAACCAAGGAGGTGTACTGACCTACCAAATAACGCATATCTAGAGGAGAAACATGCAATTAAAAAGGTGCAATAGCGACCAGGACATCCCTCATTGGTTTGTGGACAACCATGTTGACACTTTGGCATTATAGTCTTCGCTATGGGTTTTTTTTTCATCCAGAAATGACTTCATTGGACAGGAAGGTTGAGCTGGAGAAGATACGCTTGGCTAAAGGTAATTGTGTGACATTCAGTGACACTTGTGACTCCTAGCAGACAGCCAGGAAGTGATGTCAATCAAACTGTTGAGGATTTTATCTCATCAGAATTTTATAGATATGGTTAACTTGATTTACAATCTAGTTTCCCACTTTGCATTCTTCCCTATTCCACGGCATTGACAAGATAACACTTCTTCCTGGATTAGATGAGAATAAAATACTTTTTTTAATCAATTTTGTCACTGATGCACAAGACCAGAACTTAATTCCCTGTCTCTTACATTTCCCTTTTCAGGTCAGAAAAAGTCTTTTTTTTTTTTAAAGGTGTATTTTTCATGTATTTTACCTATGACCGTACAACTAGTCAGCTGCATGACACATTTGTAAAGTATAAGACACAATAACTTTCCTTTTTTTAAGAAGGAAACTAAATTTAACACTAATAAGCCAGAAGAACATTTGAACATGGACATATTACACCTTAGAAAAATGTGAACACTGCTGCATCCTAAGACAAAAGGGCACTTGACTTACTGTTGACCAAATGCATTAATTCTAGTGTAACAGAAGTGTGAATCCTCATGCAAACTGCCTAGAATGCAGTGGTATTTTCTAATTGGAGCAAGTACTTACGTGGCATGGCTCTGAAAAAGGACAGAAAAAATGTTTTTATTCTTATATTGAAACACCTCAACCACGCAACATATTTCGTAAAGTCCTTTCATCCTTGTTTTGCTAATTCACTGTGCTACACAATGATTTTTTTTCTACAAGCAAATCAGTAATTTAAGAGATATTTAAGGTTATGTTAAGTAGACAGTGTTCATACAATACACACACACACACAGAAGTGAAAAAAAGATGTGCACATTTTGTGTTGCTCTCTGCTATAAAGAGCACTGAGCTTTACTTACTTATCTTTGATTGATGTCCTGTTATAGATTCTTTAAGGGGAACTAAAACTGCTTTGAAAAAATCTTACCAGGTTGTACAAAGTGGAGTCTGAGAGGAAAGTCTCAAGGCAAAAAAAAAGGCCTTTACACATCTCCCTACCACCTGCTCCTGCTTCTCAAGCACTTTGCTTTTAATGTAAAGTAATATCAGCAGGTAAGTCAGATCTACCATTCAGCATGTACAACAATGCATCACTTCTCTCATTTTGACTTAGCAGGACAATGCAAGGACAATGTTAAATTGGGTTTTAGTAAGAAAATAAACCTGAAAATATGGGAAACAATAAGATTATAAAAGTGAGAGGTCCCCAGTGTAAATGCCACTCTTGCATGGTTGCCTAACATGTATCTCGTATCAAATAACTGCTTAATTTTAAACTCTTAATTTTAGAGTTAATTTAACTGGTCCCTGTCTGACATCTGTGGTTTTAATAGGCCAGAAACACAGAACAGAAAGTTATATCGCGTGACTATAAGTTTCCTGTGAGAAGCAAGTTTTATAGCATCAAGATTTGATTTGGAAATTGGTCGAATGTATTCATGCAACTTGTTTATTTTATTTGCCTCATAATAAAACACACTAAGTTATTGCTGTTCTCTCTGCATCTTGTGCGCAAGAAATTATGTGCTTTTGTTTTTGAAGTTGTTTACACAAAAAGGACAGCCAAGATATCCTCTTTTAATTATAATGATGAGATGCTTCATTATTTGTAGTTGACATTATCAGAAAATTCAACTAAAATGTTACTTGAATGCTTTCTGTCTTTTAGTGTAGTTCAGTGAGTATTCTAGCCATTAACAGCCCACAAGCAGGTGCTCAAAAACGTCCATAAAATGTGAAGCTTTTTTAGGTTTGTGACAAAACTGCAGTGCCGACCATATAACACGTACATTCTTGTACAAATATTTCCTGCTACCACAGTAAATATTTCTGGTTAAAAGGCCGCTAGAATCAGGTCCATCAATTATATCTGAAAGGTCAAACATACCCATACAAGGAATACAATGTTTGGCTCCACTTTTCTCTGCATGCATTTGATGATTTCCAACAGTATAGAGAAATTCAACATTCATCAAATCTTTTCAGCCGACCATAGACTAAAAATAGGTCAGAGATACCATAAATTGGAAACGGGACACACCATTTCCCTTTTGATGTGGCCGCAGTGAAAGTCAAAAGCCTTAGCAAACCAGCTGATGTCTGTAGTCTTGGTCAATCATTATAAAAATAGCAGACAGCAGGGCTGAGATCAGAACAATAGCACAGACGGTCAGTAAATGACTTCAGTCAGTCATCAATTACCCAGAAGACAATGTGGGAAGTACAAAAGCCACCTAATTACTTTTAATCTCGACTCGAGATGTAAAACAGGAGGTTAACATAATATCACTTAACCATCTTCATGGTTCAGTGATGCCAAATGACTAGGCTAATGAAAGCCAGTCTGCCTCACTAACACCCTCTGACTGGTCATTTTTTGTGAGACAAGGCACTCTTGAAAATCCAATTTTCTGTGTGCTTGGTTTCTTTTTTATGTCTATTCACTTGTCATGTCTTACGTCAAAGAGATTATTATTTTTTGCCGTTTTCCTGCCTCTCTCTAAATCTATCATTTACAGCAGGTACAATACTTGGATAGGGCAAATCCTTTCTGCATGAGCTCCCCCTCTGTGGCAAGGACTTGAAAGAGGATGGAAACTGTAGAGCAGAAGGAATGAGTTCTGGGGTTTTGAATATGTCATTGCCGTTATAATCTCAGGAGGTAGGACCACAGTACAGTTGAAAACACGGACATTAAGAATTTAAGTCGTTTGGGGATCAGGCAGGAAACCCTCTTACAAACTGCTCTTCAAACAAGAAAATAAACAGCAGCTTTAAAACCCACATCGTGTGTGTGTACATAGGCAAAAACTCAGCTCCTAAACAGAGTTCACATGTATCACTGCTTGCCACATCGCAGTCATAGATCATGAGGAGTTATTATGGTTGTAGCTTGTAATGGGTCTGTACAGGTAATGGGAGAATGGGCCGAATGTGACAGACAAATGGCCAATTTTCTCGCCAACCTCAGAGGGCCTCTAATACTCCCCCCTTTGCTTTGTGCTCTCATAAGACACATTGCAGGACTTTGGAGCTCTTATATTAGGCTGCACATTTTTAGTCACAAGGACTATATGAAGGAAGATCTATCAGAAAAAATGGCACATAAAAAATGATTGAACAAAAAAAAAGAGCGGAGGCTTTGCGATGAAGAATAAACTGATGTTGAAAACCAAGTTTCAGACGTTGCAGTGAGCCTTGTCAAATTCAGACAATTACCCCAAAAATGTTTACAAAGACCTCCCCCATGTGTCGAGGGAAACTCTACAGTCACCTAAGGGGATTCAACATTGAACTGTACAACAAAGCATATACCACCTACTGTAAACATGCTTATAAATAATGACTTGCCCCAAGGCTGACATTGACGGCAGCATCACGCACAGATCTTAATGAATCTTAATTAGGTTTTTAGGGCATCAAAAGGCTGGTTTTGACTCTTTCAAACACATCACTGTGTAATTAAGAGAGAGCATCTCCATTATCATTAACAGCACTAACATGACATTATAACCCTCTTATCTGTCTGTTATCTTGAATATCTTGAAGTGGCTTTTGCATAAGTAGAATCTTCATGTAATTGTAAATGCTAAATGACTGCTCTAGTATTTAGTGTCAAAGAAATACTTGCACATCTTTGGAAATAAGCTTTCTTGCCAGTGGTTTACAGAGAAGATCTACAACATTTTAGGTATATGAAGTAAATAAAAAGCCATTTAGCTGAAGCAGATGTCATATTGCTGTACTGTTAACACTACATAACTTGCTGTCATGTAATGAGGAAATTTAAAGTTGTTTTAATTTGCACACTAGATGAAGTACTGATGAGTCTGTCAGGTCTTCAAACTACCTTATCAAAAAAATACACACAAAAAGTGACATAGGACGTAATAGAGTCCATATAGTCAAAGTTATTCAAATTTGCACCCCCCCCAAAAAACTCAAAAAAACAAAAACCAAAAAAAAATGGGAGAAAAGAATATTACTGATAGAATAGGTTGTAGGATATGCTGGCAGCAAGGATTGATTGTTTTGCAGAGAGTTGAAGGTAAATAAATATTTTTCAATGAAATAGTGTGGCTGCCTGTTTATGTTTTGGGTTCACCAAGGATGACAAGGTCAGAAATACTCAAGAGCTTGTTTGTATACCAATGCTTTCTGATAAAAACTTTATTATTATGCCTACTCCATACAGATAGATGCATGATAAGACTGGGTCCAGGGATCTACTGAAGTGACAGCAGAGGAGTGTTTGCTCTCATTGGCTGTATATTGATGACCAGACCTGGAGAAAACCAGATATTCAGCTATAGATATTACAAATATCTTTTGGGTGTCCATGAGGCTTTTGTTGAGAACTCTGTCCAGACATATCTCCTGAATAAATGTTGTCATTGTATGTGTGTTTATGTTTTTATTTACTGTTTATTTGTATTTATGGCATTGTGACAAAACCGTAGTGAATATGACATATTATGTGTGAGATTCACAGGCAGATTGTGTTACCTTTCGTCAGAGTCAGACTAGCGGTTTCCTCTTTCATTCAGTCTTTATGCTAAGCTACTCTGACTTGTTGCAGCTTTATATCTACAGTAAATGAAAATGGTATCAATATTAACATCTCTCAGTAGGAAAGCAAAAGATTAAATTTCCCATAAGGTCAACCTATTTTAAGAAACTAGTTTAGGAATCTGGAAGCTTTAAAAATTCACAATAAACATTCTTTTCTTAAGCTCCACCTACCCTTGTCTGTTTCTTCCTCTGATGACTTGAGCATTGCTGACCTTTCCGTGTAAAACCCCTCTATCTGGTAATTCAGATTGGACCAAAAAGAAAAAGATAGAGACTGAAATAAGGGCCCCTGTAGACACCTCGTTCAAATACTCTACAGCAGCTGCAGGCTGGTTTAAGCCTCTGGGGTTAATCTGCTATTTAGCAGCAAACAAGAGCACATTAAGTAGATTTCCACTCAAAATGGCCTTCTGCAAGAGATGTTCTTCCGATCTCTGATAGTGTTTAAGGGTTCAAACTTCTGCTTGGGCCAAGGATGTCTTGTGCCAAAAGTCGATTTTCATTCAAAGAATAAGCTAGTGCCATCAGGGGCATGGAAGTGAAAGCTCCTGCCCTTTGAGCTGTGTGTGCCAAAGTGCCATTTTTGTGCCTGTAAGTGCCTTCCCTATATTCAGATGGCATATGCCTGTGCTCTCATGGGACACCTCCATACCTCATTTCCCCTTGTGTCACAGAAGAGGGGACCTTGTGTGGGCCAAATGACCCTGACCCTTGTTTTTTCTTTATTTTTACCCCTGGGCCTTACAGAATCTAGGCACGCCACAGACATGTGTGACCAAACATAATTTAGTAGAGTTTATTGCTTAAATTTATGCGAAACATCCACTGCTAGAATGGAGTAGGGTATAATGATTTGTGAAAACTATGTACCTCAAACACAGACTATAATATTTCTTGAGCTCTGCAACAGAATACAGTATGCGCTGCTGTCTGCAAATAACACTAAACTGCACCAACAAATAATTCCACCACGCAGTTTTGTGGTCTTGTCAGCCTTGCACAGTTATATACTGTCCAACATGTTGTATTTACTGTTGCTTAATCTTTCCCTCATCATTAGTTATGCCACATTATCAACAAAAAATAAAAGATGAATGTATTGTTTGGCCATACCTTTAGCATAAACCTCTCCCCTAATTCAGTGTTCATTGCTTACAGGCTATTGTGCAAGTGAGCAGAATACTAATGTCACTCCAAAAGACCTTATGATTTGAGAGTCAGCATAACAATGCATAACAAAAAATCCAAATTTCACAATTATTTTAAAGGGCACAATATAAAGTGTTAACGCGTATAAAACACCATTTAAAGGTAATCTATATCTTTGATTTGCACATCTTAATGGCATCATCAGCTTAACTTGTACTGACTTTTGCTAAATATCCGGTCATGTCTTTCTCTTACATTCACAGGCAATTCATAAAAAAAGTTAAAAATATGCAAACACTTATAAATCACTGCTTATCATAGAATTATTAACATAAAATCATGTTACCAGTGTAGTTAGTGCAAGCCTTTTACAGGGAGCTTTTTTGTTACTTTTTAATAAATTACTTGTTTATTTAACAATTGCTACCAAAATGCTATGACTAATATTCCTGTTTGTTTCTGGAACTTAGTTTGTGATTCCAGCTTTGAGAAAAGGCAAAATTAAATGATGTTTAACAACTGGTTATGATAAAATGAGATTAACAGATTTAAGTGCCATTATCTTAGTCTCTCCAGATTCTGTGCTATGGCTACAACATAATTGGATCATAAAAAATGCAGGTGCAGAGTAAAATGGCTAAGTGTCACATGGAACCACAGGATCAAGAGCCTGTTACCGTCTGTGACATGAGAGCTGAGAGCAATGATGGTGGAAGGCTGCTTCAGGTTTTATTCTGCATTGTTTCAATGTCTTCAAGGTCAGCAGCGGCTGTGCCCTGCCACAGAAGAAGAGGTGAAAAAACAGATGCTGCAGGATGTTTGGAATAAAATATATATTCAGCCAGTGAAAAATAACTGATTACATATTAACTCTCTCTTCTCTTTTTTTTCTGTGTCTGCTGCTATTTCTCCACTGAGAGCTTCCAGCAGAACCAACAAACATAGTGAGGATTCACTGCTGCATTTGGGGTCAAGTTCTTAACTTAAAGGAGAGTAATAGTTGAGATTGAGGGAGCATTAATCAGTTCCACTTGGAAGACAAGTTGCAAACTTTCAGTCACGAACCAACCTGCTTTCCTAGTAATTACATTTATAAAAATCTGTTTTGAAAAAACAAAAAAATGATTCCCACCAAGGAGTTTTATTTTCAGTTCCATTTGTTTGTTTGTCTTTTTGTCAAGAGGATTACAGAAATATATTGTGGAACTTGGTGGAAAGGTGTAGCATGGGCCAAGGAAGAACACATTCAATTTTAGATGGAAAGTGAATCACAGTGCAGCTGCACAAACTGTTTTTCACTTTCATTAACATTTTGAGATGGGGCATTCAACCTTGGATAAATAAACGTCTTAAAATCTTTACGTTCAGTAGAATCAAAAAGTTAAGTTTAAGAGCAAAAAAACATCCACTTTTACGAGTACCAGTAATCCTCTTTGGTAGACTACACAATTTGCTCATACTTAATACAGAAAGCAGTCGTTACAGAGCACCAAGGGATGATACCTTTATGGAACAACCGGTACAATTACAACCTTACCACGAACAACCAATTTTTATTAAAACTAAATTGTGGCAACATAATTTCCTGTTTTCACAAATCCATGTTAAAGACATATGGTAAAAAAACTGCTTAGATTGTGAGGCTAGGCATATGCATATTCTGACTGCATAAAAGAGTTGACCTATGTTGCGGAGGTCTGCACCACAAGCCTTCTAGTTTTGCTTGACTAATGTTTAAAGGTAACCCTTTTTTTTCAAGCAAAGGAGGAAATAAAATTTTGTAGCACCTGATAGGTGCGCAAGAGCAGGTCTAATAAATTAGCTTCAAAGTATATGGTTTAATTTAAGCCCCCCCTCACTGGGATAGTTGTAAAGAGAATAAAAAAAGTGTTGTTTGATGGAAAAACAGTCAATGTATACAACAGCTGAACTGAAGGCACCACTGATATATCACACTTTGAACTGTTCATTCGAATCTTGTGCAGTTATGTTGGCTTTCTGTGCGCTTGCTTTGCAATCAGACCAAACTTTGCCCCTCAAAATTGTTGAAAACAAAAAAGCACTTGTTCCCAGCCTTGTTATTCTCTCTTTTTCAACATTAAAGCTTGAAGTAAATAGAAGAACAGAGAAATGACACTTAAATCCCTCTGCATTCTCATTAGCACACAAGAGGCATCTAATAAAAGCCTGACCTTCACACCATGTTTTTGAGGGAACCTGCAGTTTTAAAGTCAAAGTCTTTATGCCAGATAAGCAGCAGTGCATTTTAATCCTCTCTCTGCTGAGTGGGGCATCTGGTTAAATAACTGCCTTTTCACCTTTTTTCTTTGCAGTAGGGATTTCTGTTACGACTGCGCTTCCTTCCCCAGATCCTCAAGACCTCAGATCCAACAATTGTATAGGCACATTGTGTCAAGCTTAAGCTCCCGCACCAAATAGCCTTCACAGGCTAAGGCAGCATATTCCTGTCCATGGCATGAACCAATCCTTATTTTCTGTGAATTCAGATTATAAAACTTTTTCAATATTCCCGTTCCCATCCTGTGTTTACAAAAGCTGCTGTTGGTCAGTTATGGTTGACTCTCGAAACCAATTAACTTTTTTTTTTTCTCCTCACTGAGCCGATGCTCTTTCCAACATTATCTTTTCCACTGCTTGGTGCTTCCAATCCAATGTTTCCAAGGCAACAAGGCATCAAGAGAGATGCTGCAGGTTTGCCATTTCAGGCCATTACAAATCTAGCATTTTAGTCAGGTTAATTACTTATTAAAGATTTAAAATGTGCACACAGACATGGTCAAGACATGTAGTGAGAAGTGGGTGGATTCCTGTAATGAACCTCATTACTCTTACCTCGCACTCCAAATCCTGATACAAAGGCAGCAAGGGTGAACCCTATAAATATGCATGCATTCAATGTTTGACTGTACTACCAGGTAGGCAGTATGCACAATCAAAGCTTTCTCCGTGCCATATCTGAAAGATCACAGGATGTGTCAGTGTATGACAGTTTCTGTGTTGCTGACTTTGGTGATACTGTGGTGATTTCCCTCAGGCAAGAGATCTTCAGCTAGCTCATTCAGAGTTGATTTATATTAATTAAAGATGATGCAGTCTGGTTTAACTAAGTGGCAAACAGCCTCAGCGTGCAACCCTGCTGAACGTTCCTCCTGTTCTACTCTACTCCAATAACTCAAAAGCCTCAGCTTCACCTTGAAGGCACTGAAAATGTGAATTCCCAGCAATAACTGTAGATACGCAAAGTGTGATGCTGTCCGTACCCATTAAATACAAGAGACAAACAATAGCACCTTGAAGCAGAGATCAGGTTGGTATGACCTTTCTGCTCGTTGGTGCTGCAGTACATGGGATAACAGCCACGTTATATGATGAGGGTGCACGGCCTCAGTCCCTAGTGACTGACACACTAATCTTCCTCCCTGGGAAGACTTTGACACAAAGCAACCCCCAGACAGATTTGCACACAGATATCTTTTCTTGTCTGACTATAAAATAAGCTACATCAAAGGAGAAACAACAGCCATTTCAAACATTTAAGTAACATTTTGAGGTTACTACAGTAAACTTTATATGTGCAAACAGTTTAGTAGAAATATAGTGTGTGACAAAAAAAAGTCATGGTTGCATTCGGATTGCATAATCATTTGCTTTGGGAGGGGAAATAGATATTGCTGTTGAATTTGCAATCCAAATAAATTTTCTTACCAAGTCCATTAAAAATGAAACACAACCTTCAGTTTATCATAATTTTTCAGCACTAATGGCCTGATGATGCATAGTTTATGTAAAACTCATATAGTTTCCAAGCATGTTTGCATTTGTATCCAAGCAAAGCATCATGGCTAATTGGTGCTTAAAGCTTTAACACAAATCCCTGATACTCCATTGTATATAATGTGAAGATTGTTTTGAATGACCAGTGCTGCTTTTTGACTTTAACCTGACAATCATTTCCAGACATTGGATTGCAAGTGTGACATATTTTTCAGGCAGTGTTAAAATAAACCAAAACTGTTATACACTCACCCATAATAATTAATATTAATTTTACTTTGTGGTAAAATTACCCTTATATATATTTGATGATGCTCTCCATTGCATTTAGCACAAGCTAAGTCAGTGACAACATTTGCTGTATCCTTGGAGAGGCCTAACAAGATCATACCACATTCACATTCATGCATGTGGCCAGTCTTGACTCCATTAATGCACTCTACCGAGTGGAATAAAGACTTGACAGTTTTATTTTGCACAGAATGCTTCAATATTTCACATCTGCTTTACACACAAATCATGCAGAAACAATTCCTTTTGACTTCATCATACATATGTGAATGCAGTAGAACTGTGTGGATCTAAAAACCATTCTGAGAATAAATGGGAACACTTTCAGTGCAGCTCACAGCACATCATTTAGAATGAGTGTAATGAGAAAGTGTGAGGAAGGGCAATTAACATTTAAAAGCGGAGCCTTCCTCATTGGTAATGGCCATGGTGCCATGGCTCTGTATGACTTGGCACAGCGCAAATATTTAACAAGTTCCTCACTGAAATAGATGAATGCAAAGAAGGTGATAGAATTTAATGTCTGTGAGGCAGTGCTGCTTCCAAGTTTTGCTTGTGGTTTTTATACTTAAGACGTAAAAAGAAAATAGACAGATGTTTGAGCATTATGTTTGGACAGATTTTGATCAAGATGAAAGTCGGAACTTACAGGAAAGTGAAATAATTAAAGCAATATCATGCAGGACTTATTTTTTGCAGTTTGGTGTCCATACCGTTTCTTTGTACAAATCATTTATTTACCACTGTCTCAAATATGGAATGTTACCCATAATCAAAAATTAGAATGCAGATAATTTCCCAACAAAGCCAAAAATCAAGCAAAACAACATTACAATGCATGATGCAGTGAGCTAGTTAGTATCACTTACTAGTCTAAGGGCCAGTAAAGCTCACTTTTTACTGTTTTAAAAGCCAGGCCAAGATTTGCTTGTCTCTTGCTCTGTCACTCTTTTATCTTTTTTAAGCTTTCTCCCTGAGAGTCCACTTTTGTCCCTTTGCCACTGCCATGCTGTCTGCAGAGGTTGCTGAACTTCGCTCTGCTGCCTGCTCGCTTGGCTCCAGTGATGATTCCGGTGTTGCTCCGTGCCAGCATTCCCTGCTGGATCACAACTGCCCCAGGCCTGAAAACCTCCAATTCCCAGCAGTCAATGCTCCTGTGCTAGTGATGTAAACACCAACACTACCACTTACGAATGAAATCCAAGTCCAGTTTGATCAGAGTCAGGTTATTGCACAGTTAACTGAGCTAACAAGCTAATGGCAGCCAGAGCTAGCAGCAGTTAGTGGTCACTTTAGCAACAAGTAGCTTTAGGAATTAGGGAAATGCATAAATCATTCTAAGTTTGGACAGAGTGACCGGGAGCTATCTAAAGCAAAACCAGAAAAAAGTTTCTTCATAAAATATAAACCAGTTTCACCTAAATCAATGTAATAGTTGTTGGTGTGTCACAAGGTGCGATAAAATATTACTCATTGATCGAGGAAGATCTAAGCTGGCAACCCAAAAAACAAGTGATTAGGAAAAAGACTGGGAATAAAACAGGAATCATGGTCCTTATTACATTTTAGTGTACCTTTCAAATGTATTAAAGCTTTTAGTTACAATTTAATAGTAAATATTGTTGCTTTAGTGGTTCAATGACCAGGCTTAGGAAAGTAAAAATCCATTCATCCATTAGGGATTAGATACAAAGAAAAACAAACTAAAACAGACACATTCTAAAGTATTAAATGATCAATCATTAATTCCAGAACCAAAGTAGCACCAGTTACTGAAGTAATATACTGAATATATACTGAAGTAATATATATACTGAAGTAATAAGAATATATACTGATGTAATATACTCAAGCTTCTTTCTATTGAGAGCTGTTAAAGATTTGCAACATTAGCAAGAATTTTAATTGTGTCACTCATAAAAGCAGCTATGAGGAGAAGGAAAAATCCAGGTCCTACTTCAATCTACATTAAATTAAAACAATTCAGGAGTGTGATGTAGATTGTAGCAATGAAAATCATTGATAATGCTTGCCAATTTCATATCAGTTTTTCCTCTGCAATGTGATTCTTTTTTCTTCAAGCTGTACAACGGCTGTCCTCCTGTCATGAAAATGAAGGGCAGCACTGAAATCTGCAAAGCAGTACAATTTGCTAAATCTGGGGTTGACAAATTAAAAAATTGATAAGAGATACTGACATAATCTTGCTGATTCTCCCCACAATGCTGCTCTCATTCTATACTTGCACTGCAGTTTCCTCTCTGTTTGAATTTGCAGGAGCACACTCTGATGCTAAGGCCTTGCATTTTGGCAGTTTTTGATGAGTATGAAAAAAGCTCAGTCAAAGGCAGGAGGCACTACTTTATGAATCTGGACCACTTGCATCCATCTCGCTTGACAGAAGCATTTCCAGTAAGAGCTCATTCCCACGTCAGCTGTGGCTCTTTGAAGTCAACAGTGAGGATTAGTTTAGTAAAACGCAAAGTTCTTGGAGGAGAGTGAGAGCATCCTGGGTCTGCTGTCCTTCCCTGCCCATTGTGAAGGACATTTCCCTCTTCTTGACTGCCCAATCAATCAGCCTCCTGCAGGGAGAGGGAGCTTCCTTGTCCCTGTCACAACAAGTGATTGCCTTTGCCGCAATGCTAGCAGAACGTCAAGCTCTCAGCAGCTCATAATCGTCCTTACCTGACAGACACTTTCTAAGCAGATGAAGGTACAGTGATGAATGAAGAGGATATTACCAGGATATTCACCAGATACCTGATGAGAATGTATGAATGCATTTGTGTTAAAAGCATATTAGCATCCAGCATATTAGCACATTAAATGCTGAATCCTGAGAGATTTTTGAAACCCTCTCCTCCATCACAGTGAATACTGTGTTGAATTATATTGTCATCTCACCTTCTTGAAACCTTTGGCAAATACACAGTTTTACTGTAATCATCCCGCCCTCTAATCGGTCTGCATTTAAGCTGTTTTCTGTTTAGCTTGAATGTTTCATGTATAGGCATCTCTAGAGAAATAGGAGTTCATTGATTTTTTAAAATTAGTTTTCATTTAAAAGTCAGCCATTTGAAAGCATCATTAGAGTCTAATAATTAGGACAACATCCATTTTGCAGTCCATCTTGCAGATGTCAGATTTGATGGTATGTTATTGGGTCAAAAACAACTGGCACTTTTGTCATTCATGCTCCTGTTCTCTACCAATCTTGTTTGCTACATTCTTTCTGATGACATCAAAATGTTTTTGCTTGCCTCGAAGAAAGAATAAGTCATGGTTCTGAAATTTTTCAAGACAATTCATTTCATTGGACAAATGGACAAAAAGATTGATAGCATAAGCAAGTAGTAGCGATATTAAATCTAAAGTTGCTGTATGGTAGCCTGGTGGCTGGAAAATACTTGTCTTTTGGGCCGAATCTGGCCCTAATGTAAGTTTATGCAGCTAATTGCTTATTTTTTATATAAC
>JAQNCA010000005.1:16434752-16455487 GCA_029783725.1 Acanthurus tractus
TGGAAAATACTTGTCTTTTGGGCCGAATCTGGCCCTAATGTAAGTTTATGCAGCTAATTGCTTATTTTTTATATAACCCCAAAACTTTTCAACAGTTTTTGTAAATAAACTAGATATTATAATATAAACTGTATAGTGTGTGTAACTAATGTAAAACACCAGTTATAATTATGTTACTCAATACTGTAAATGTTTATGCATCGTTACCATAAATGAAAATACACTGAACTTTTCTAAAAAGTATCTGGGAAAATATAAGTACACAACTCATTTAAAAATAAATAACATAGACATTTTTAATCATGTTAATATGGTAATTTAACAAAATTTTTGTTTAAAAAATGTGTTGTCAATTAAAATAATATTTGAAACATTTGGTTGGTGAAGAATTTGAGTTTTGGAAATCTTATCTGAGTGTCTAACAGTTGCAGTGACCTCTGGCAGAGATGTGCTGGTGAGGAACCGTTTGGGAAATGAGACACAGGGTGTATGGGCTGCCATGAAGGTAGCCTAACGCGAGAGACAAGGAAACAAAGGAACAGTTACAAAGTGAGAGTGGGTGCTTTTAGTGCTATTTCTGTCCTTTTTGAATCCAGGTGAGTGATGTGAAGTTGTTGCTTGTCTGCTCGACTCAGCCTCAGGCACCATTTTCTCCTCTCTTTTCCTCTTTACACTGAATTGTCAAATAAGGCCTACTGTCAGAGGCAAGCTTTTTTTTGAGAAATTGCATGAAATAATTTCCAAAAATAATATGCATAAGTACAAAGCCCGCTGATGTAAAAAAAAAAAAAGATTATATGGTAAACATTGCCGTATTTGATTTTTTATTTATTATATCTATATTTCACTCTCACTTTAGTGAATCTGTGAAAGTGCTCTGTTGTCAGAGGGCAGTAATCACAAGGTTTGTACGGGCTTTCAACTGTTAGCATTTTTTCCTGGCTTTATACAGTACCACAAGAGTACCCTAAAGGTTTCTTGGAATCACCAAGAGATTTTGTTTTCATTTCAGACTAAAAGGAATCAGTCTTGTGATGTGCTCACTGAAAAGAGAATTATGGTCACATAAGTGCAGTATGTTCGCAGTGGTAATAATGAAAAGAAAAGCTGAAATGAGTTTTGGGGGAGAAATGTTTTTCTGTTTTTGCTTGGCAGTGCATGTTATACAGAAACACGACTGTGATCCAGATAACCTTTACTGCATATCAGACGGGAAATCCTCTTTCATCAGGGGAGAAGCAATGGAAGGCGCATGTCCCCACAGATGCCTCCATATCCCTGTGATGATGGGTGGACAGAAAGATCAGGGATAAAACAAGCCAGCCAGAGAAGTAATATTTCCTCTGAGGCTGTAATATAATGGCTTGGATCTTAGTGGTGATAGATTTTGCTTTGACACTGTGTAAAGAAAATTTCCACACTATCCAGTTTCCATCTGTAAGCGCAAACAATGCTGCAATGGGTCGACGGCTAGTTTATTTGTTTTCACGTTTGTTCTCCGCTCCCTGTGGGTAATAGTTTGCAGAGAAGTGTCATTGAATAAAACAGACAAACATTTAAACTGAGAGCTGCCCTGACTGTAAAACAGTCTCTGAAACCAGCTGTATCGATTTCTTGTCCCGGGCACACAAACACAGTAGCAGGGTAGAGTACCGTCTTTATCTCGACTTTCCATCGCTACTGTGACTGATAGGAGAGGCCCTTTGCTAACAGGTCTGTCCTCTACATACGTAGACAGTTCGGAGCAGCTATACATTGTCCTCTGCACACACCCTGCCAGTCCCCCGAGCCCACAGTTACAGTATTTGACAAATGGACTGATGCTATCTTGCTCAACAATACATTGACTTCAACAAAAAGCAATTCACGGGGACATTTCGGTATTTATAAATGTCAACTTAAGTAAAAGTTAAGGTCTCCCGCTGCAAAGGTTTTGTAATTAAAGGTCAGCATTTGTGATAAAGCTGTTGTTTTTTTTCAATTACTCTATTTTTCCATTTTCTTTACTCGCACTGAGGGAGAGGACTAAAAATAATCTAAGATTAGAGGTACTGGTCTGCATTCCAGCAACACAAGAAAGTTTAAGTGGGAGTGAAACAGATACTAATTTTAAGATTAGATATATATTCTCAATGTTTTGGACATAGCACAGTCCACAGAGCAGAGGAAATTAATACTCATGGGAGATGTTGCTAAGAATAAGAATGCACCCGTCTCGTTATAAGGAATTTCTAACCCGTCTCCAGCAATATACAATGTTATTATTTCTCAGCAGTCTTCCAACTTACACATTACAGTGAAAACCTGCATGTGAACTTTTGAAAAATTTGCGATGGTGACCTTCTGAGTAGATTAATGCTGTCTACTGTATGTGTGTCTGTCCGCTGCCCATCACGCTTTTCCCTTGACATCCCCAGAGCTGTCAGCCATTCAGCAGAGAGCAACGGTGGGAGGAACAACTCAATTTGAAAGGGCCATGTGTAGAATCGAAGCAAAAAATAAATAAATAAAAGACAAAAAGTCAGTAAAGGCCTGGGGAACATCAAATGAGACACCTGTTTCCACTCCAGTAACATGGTGACAGATAAAGAGGGGTGGCCTCCCTTCGCAGAGCAGGACCTTCTCAACTAGCCACATTGTGACAAGACACGGTGGCGTGTTAGCTTGAAGGAAATTCACACGTACAATTAGCATTAAGTTTTTGTGCAAGACTGAAGAACACATTGCAGTTTACCGGTGTAACGCGAATATGACATCTGGATAGAGAGGACATGAGATCAAATCAAGCTTGAATTGAGTTGTCTGTATCATATCTACTGTTTGCCAGTTCTAATTGCCTGTTAGATGAGTCTGGCACTACTGGCGCTTTAACACATCAGTGCATTGGATGAGCCAAAGGTAAAACACTATATTTACGACACTTCAACTCTCGAAGGCAGAGTTTATCTTTAGAACACTATTTAAAACTTGGTGATAACTTAAAACGCCCACATGTCTGTCAGTATCTACCTTACCAATAAGCCTGATTGCTTGTTTGTTTGTGTGTCGTATTTGATAACTGAGATGTTCTGAAATGATAAAACTTAAAAAGACTGCACTACTTTCTAGCATTTTAAAAAATTACACTGATTGGGATATAAAAATAAGAGAACAGGTGGGTTGATGATTTGCTTGTTTCATGTCAGGGCTGTATTTCAAACACCACTATTTTACTTTTTGATGTAGATTAAAGAACTGATGCATCTTCCCACTTCTGTCAATTTTAACATAATTTCTTGCCAAAGGCCAAAGCTATAGTTACAGATTGTGGGGTTTTTTGTTCTCAGTAAGAAGTGTCATTAGGGAATGATGGGTGGGCGTGTGAGTAAAAACACAAAACAAAACAAAACAAAACAAAACAAAAAAAGAATGGGTGTGAGTTGGGGAGGGCAACACAAAGAGTTCCTCAAAAGCTAGCCTTGAATCTATGGGCTGTGCACAACAATGCTGGGTTTGTTATTAATTCGAGCCAAAAGACTCTGATTAATCATAATATTCATGAGGCTTCAGCGACAGAGAGAGAGTGACCTTGACTTCTCTCAATGTGCTTATGCGAGCCCTGGAGTCAAGGAATATCAAACGGGACACAGTCCTGGAGATCTGGGGCAGAAACATCACCCGCATCCGTCACAGACCTCTGGGCTAAACCAGCACTTGAAGAGGCTCAACCACACTTTTGGTAAAATATTAGACTTTTAGTCATCTTCCTAACTTAAACTATTGACCAAATCTTAGAGGGCTAGACAGTGTGTGTCAGCGGTGTGTGGAAATAATTAAAGCTGAGCAATATAATAACCTAAAAACTATATTACAACAACATTTCCTTGATTAAGAAAGTTCTACTTAAAACATTTCTAATTAATGTTTCTTGATATTCAGTTTATATATTTCAGCTAATGAAGCTGAAGTATAAAAGGGTGCAGTTTGTCAGTATAGGTAACATGCCCGTAAATTGCTGGTATGTTGTCATAGTTGCATCTAAAAATTATTAGGCACTAATTTAGGTAAAAAGAAAAAAAAACAATACAAGAGCACTATATAAAAATGACTACAAAGGCACAAAAAACCACAAAACAAAAAGAAATTAATCATTAAAATGTACTTTGGTTGTCATAAAATTGAAGAGGGCTCATGCAAATACATTAATGCCACAGTCCAGTCCACAGCAAGGCGGTAAAAACAACCTTCCTTTTTTCCTAGCTGTGTGTGTATGTAGCCAGTACCCCAGGTCAGTTTACATATATTAGAATGCAGGGAAAATTCCAGCTGTATCCTTTTGTTTAAATTGTGCTCACTGTCGGCATGAAATTAGCTTCTGATTAAGTAAGGCAGAGGGTAATTCTGTAATCAGTGACTAGACCTGTCTACAATGTGCAGTGTGTGACTCCTAAACAGATACCTAGTTGGCAGCTGCAAAAAAGTAAGCTAAAAATGTGAAAATGTTCATTTGTAGTCACTAAGTTTATGAAGCACTGCATGTAAAAATCTTTTTTTGTGGTGGGAATACAAAGAAATTAAAATAATATACAAATATAGATTTTATTAATAATGCTTCTTTTGGTTTCTTTAAACTCCAACATTATTAGGCTTTGTGATATTGTCAATGCTAGTAATACCATGATGTGAAATGCAGTCTTAAAAAAATGTGTAAACATTGAGTGAGCATATGTTTTCATATCAAATGAAAGGGTCAGCTTATGATACTACAGAATGAAAGTTTAAAAAGTTCAGCTGCATAAGACATTTCAGTGATCATAAAACAAATAAATCTATTATTCATATTTACAATATCTACAAATCAAACCAATTTGATCAACAAATTTAATAAAAAATTAGAGTTTATTGTATTATTCTACAATGGGTGACAGCAAACAAACTATGTTTTTGTCCTATAGCAGGCATCCAGGAGGGCTTTGTCATACTAGTAACAACATCAATCACTGACGGCTTTAGAAATTCCAATTCAATAGTGCTAATTCAACATCAATAACTGATATCTGGTTCATCAATACACCAGAAATGAGGGAAATGCTAGTTACAACACAATCTGGCACTGTTTCCAGCTTTGATTAAGACTGGTATGTTTTGTGCTGCACTAACTATTTATGTCCTAATTAAGGGTATCGCAGTGTCATATTAATTAGTGGAATTTATTGAGAGTGAGTGTTACTCATTTAAGCAATCTCATTTATTCTGCACTGTCTCCCATTTCTGTCAATTTATAGCACTCCAAGGGAGGCACCTGATGACCAGATAGACCAGCTCAGCCTTTCTTGAGGTTCACGTTCTGCAGCGCCAGCATTGGCTGTCAGGGACATTTAACACAGAATTTGCATTATTTATGAGGCTACCTTTGAAATGCTTTCCCTAATTATGTTCCAAATTTCCATACAGAACTTGTGCAGCCCACTTAAAACATCCTGAAAACACATCCCTAACACAGCAGGCGCAGGAACAGAGCTTGGTGTATAAACAAATTGAGTTGTGACACAGTTGCTGATTGATCATGTTTACCTCACCCTTCTCACAACTCACATTACAGATAAATGAATTTTAACCAATTTACAACACTTAAAGCAGTATGGTTTCCTTGGTTACTTTTTTGTCCAATCACAAAGCTTGATACCTGTCTTCACCCCCCCACTAGTCAGCCTATAAATGGCAGATTAAGTTAAGGGTCTTGGATAGATCCATCCTAAACAGCCTTGGGTTACACTAAAACAAGCAAAATAAGGCAGGAACTAAATTACCTTTGTTTGTGCCTGTGAATGATATCACTCAAAGTCACTTTAATAGTGTATCTAGGGAAAATCCTGATTGTTTGACGGAGTGCTTAGTGAGGCAAAATCCAGTTTATTGTCATATATTTGATGAACTATCTGTCCTCATTTGGGTTGTGAATCACCCAACAAAGATGTATACGTACTATTTTAGCACTTTCAGTCACTAGTTGGTCCTCATAATTATGTGCTGAATGTTTGGATGCTTTTAAAAACCTGTAATCTGTAACGTACAAAATACCACAATCCCACCTACCAAAGCGCAACGCTATGTATGAGCCTAAACTCTAAATCTTTATATGACATTCTGAACCAAACATATTTCTTAGATTTTACTTAGAACCCACTCCTGAGGAGTGATAATCTATTATTGTTTTTATGTTGTGGCTGCCAGCATAGCCATTAAAGGTGACATTTAGGATTTAAATGACTGAGAAAATGTTGTGTCCCTGCCAAGTTAAACAGCTCAAGCTGCAATGTACAGCTTGCTCTAGTGCTGGTAAAAGCTTTTGAATTCTATTAAGGTAAAGTTAAAACTATACTGTCTTATCCAACTTGATAGGTAGTAAAACAGGAGTTTGAAAGAAATAATAGAAATTGAAAAGAAACTAAAATGTGAATTCCTCAGTGAGAATATTTGGCTCCATTTCCCAGATGCATGACTAAATAATATCTCCTCTCCAAGTGGCAGAGAAGTAATCAGGTGCTCCTTTAGCATCTGGCAGAATGATGAATTTCCTCACCGGATCCGTCACTGAAGTGTTAATGTATTTAACAAATTGCATTCTATTCTGAAACCGATACATTGTGGAAAACAGCTGGAAGCTAGGCAGTTGTTATTTCTCTTTGCACGACTTTTAATACAAATCTGTCAAATTTCACAGAATTTTTCTTGCCACCAATAAGTCCAGGGAGTAGATCAAAAGTCCTGTCCTCTCCTACAAGACTCTTTGTTGGTATTTGATAAGGGACCTTGAAAGAACAATAAATAAGATGTGTATCTGTGTGCAACTGTGATTACTTATCAATATGTGACATACTGTGCAATGGCAGTGTAGACAAGTAGATAACACCTCAACAGATCCACATCCAATCCGTGAGCATGCGCTCGGCTTTGTCCCTAAGCCACCTAATTTCTCCAAAGCACCGTAACACCGACCTAGTGCAACCCCTCCTCCAAGCTGCCTTTTCACATTTCACATGTATTCACAAATGACAGGATCTTAACGGTGCAGCTTACGAAAGAGGGAGGAGAGACAAGGAATAAACTCTGAGTGGGTGGTGTGACTCTGCTTTGAGGGGAAAGAGCCAGAGACACAGTAAGAAAGATTGTAGGGAAGACACAAGGTGGAGGAGAAACTTCCAAGGAAATGGACAGAGAGAGAAAGTGAAAGAGAGATTTGGGAGATCTAAAATAATAGTGACATTGTATCTAGACAGCACTCATTATTTCTCTATTCAGTGAGCTCAGTGCTGAGGGGACATATCTGAAATACAACTTCAAAATACATTTGACAGTGGGAGCAGAGATGAGGCAGTGGATTTACAGTGCCATACAGTATCAGCGTAATATTCAACTCCTGTCAACACAAATCACAACACAGTACTGCACACTGGATAAATCCTACAACTTATTTGCAGAGGAGAGATATTTTCTGTTTGTTTAAAGGGAGCGGTAGGAAAGATATGGGCCATTTGATTTAAAAGCCCAAATCAAATCTTCTGCTACCAACACCAAACCAGACTATGACATCAATTGCCAAATGATATGTGGGCCATCAAAGCGAAGACACCACTCTGGGTTTTCTTGAAGAGTTATTTGACCCAAGATTTATCCACATGAGCAACTGATGCATTGATTCGACACACCAAACTAAATAGGGGCCAAAGAAATCACATCCTCATTGAAAACAGGCTGTTGGTTTGTTGCATTATTCAAGTTGTTTTCAAAGGTATATAGAGTCTTTCAAGGCTGCACCTAAAGATTACTACATTCTGGTTTACCATGCTAATTATTGAGCATGGTTTCAGAACTTGATTGGTAATTGAGTTAAAATATGTTGATTATCACAATTGTCTCTTATTACTTTTATGTAAGTCTTGGTATCCATTGGCAATAGTCTGCAACACTATAGCTTTTGGGGACTATAGCCAATGTTTTCAGGGTGTCTGATGTCGTTGGTGGATTATTCTGTAAAAGACTTGTCCTGTGTGCTAGTCATTTTGTACAGTCCTACTAGCACCTTAATTTTCAAACTCTAGGAAAACTTCACATTTCTGCTCATTTCTATGAGCAAATCTGAATTTAAATGGCAAAAAAAAGGTCTTTGCTACTCGACTACAGAGTAACTACAAATAGGAATCAGAATGCTTCTCATTCAAAAACCTTGTCCCTTGACTACAGACGTTGCATTAATTTACATATTTCTTTTTCGATAATCCCTTTTCATTCAATCATCTAATCCATTTAATTGATTTATTCATTGTTTCAGTTTTCAAGTCATGTATCAAAAGTGAACGCTTTACAACAAAGAGCCTAAATAACAGGAATCTTTCGGATTTAAATACCATTTAGCTAAACGCAACCAAGGTGCTCAGAGATACAGTTTGTGTTTGTTTTGAATTTGTTCAGCTTTATTTTCACTGAAAAGCCACTGAGTTATAGTTGACTGAAGGTCACTATTGCCTTGCCTCTCTCCCTTTGTTGTGTCTGTCTTGTATAAAGAACTTTGATTGCATTAATATGCCACTGCTTTGTGACAAAAATGAATGTCACAGTCTGGCCAGTAAACAAAAGTGAACTACAGTGTCACACAGAGTGCAGAAAAAAACAGGAATGAGAGAGAAGAGAGCTGTATTCTTTGAAGACATGAATAAGTAAGTAAAACAAATCTGTCTACTCCAAATGAGTGGCCCATATTAATCAACCAAATGACTGCATATGAGCTGCCCTTTAAAATCCCAGCTGTCCCTGGGGAAGTGCTGGTTGTTAATATTTAATACATACACGTGTAGTGTCACAAATCAATCTGTCATACAAATTAGTTAGAATTAATTCAATTGGTGGTCAAAAAGCCATCTGATTAACATGAAGTGCTGACATCGGTACTGAGGAGATTTATAGTGCGGTTGACGCTGTCATCACGGCTTCTCTTGTCTAACATGATGGCATTTTCTCTTTCTGTCCAAACTGCACAGGCTGTCAAACCTTTTTTTTCACATTATCTTGCCACCTTGAATGTAAATGATAGAAGAAAGTCATTCTATGGTTTGTTAAGGTTAATGTGGCACAGGCACTATTTAGGGCTAAAGGGTCGTTTTGTTCCGGCTCTGCTTTGGTAAGCATCCGACTGGGCAGGGTGTGAAACAGATATTTCTAGCTGGCGTCAAGGTGGCAGCGCATCATAAATATGTATGTACCTGAGGCGCTCATGGAAAGCAATAAGACATCATCATCACAGCGATCACCCTGCTGTCACTCCCCTCTGCAGGACCCATTAATATACACCGACAATCAGAGCCCTTGACCTGCCCCTGCTACCCTGGAGGGGTGAGGGAGCAGGGCATCCTTACTCCCCCAGTGTCTCTTTGCATTGCTTTTAAGGGTTTAGCCTGCAGCTTCTTCCCATTTTAACGGGATGACAGAGCAAAATTTCTTTGTTGTCCTCTGACAACCAATTTCCTAAAGGATTCTATTTCAATAATCATAATGGAAATCTTAAAATTTCAACTAGTTGCACTGAACAACTAAACTGAGGAAAGATCACCAAGCATTTAAGGTCTTTCTAATGACAAACATTTTGTCCGATTATAGCATGAAAAGCACAAGGCCATTAGATTGTAGAGTAGGTTGTTGTTAGCTGTGGATGAGTCATAATTACAACAACTACACTGGCCACAGCTTTGTGGGTGTCGTGAAAAAAATATGTAAGCAATAGGCTAGAGGGGCACTTCTTTAATTATTCGATGTCTGTTTGATTAATTTACTAAAAGACAACTAGACTGTGTCCTCTTACTGTCTCACCACCAAAATCCAGGTATTTAGACAGTCTGAGTTAAAAAAAAATGTCAAATGTTCATCTGAGTTGGATTCAGGTGTTACAGAGCACTCACAGAATTTAAGCTGTGCAAGAAGTGGCAAGTGATTTTGCACCCAATTCTGCCTCTCCGGCAACACAAAAGCTGTCCTTCCTTTAGGGAGAAGTTTTTGGGGCTGATTCAGCTTGTGAGGATTGCTGCAGACACTACAAGGGGTTCAAAAAAAAAAAAAAAAAAACTTAAGCAATGCTTAGCATTTTCAGGTTAACATAAATGTATCTGTCTTTAATTAAAGATTATTCTCCTTAAAAAACATCTATCATCAATCAAAGATAATGCAACTTAAGACCAAGCTCTTTGGTGCAAATCTAATATTATTTACAATTCAAGGGACTATTTGCCCACAAAAAGTAGAATATATATTTTTATTTTGCATGTAGTCCTTCTTATCTATCTAAATTATTATTGTGTGTTTTAGGAGTCCAGTGTGTCAGTGACAGTCCTTAGATAACAGATACAGGCCACATGTTAATACCAGCTGTAAATGCGCTATACAGGTATTTGTGTAGAGCAATGAGAAAGAATCAGAACTGTGTGTGTTTTACAGACATGTGAACAGCTACTACCAAACAAAAGGTCCCTTAATGCAATATTTTTTAAATGCCACAAAGGACATTATACAATCTTGTGGCAATAAAGTCAGTGTCGTCCCATATATTGTATGTGACACATGGACAAATACAGACAGAGAGATGAACTGTAGACCCTTCCAAATTTCATTACTGGGGACAACAATCTCTCACAGTAGCAACAAGGTACCCATGCATCAATATCATGAAAGCAAAAAAATTAAGTGCTTAGTTTTTTAAATAACTGGCATTTCAAACATAGATTTACTTTTCAATTTAAATGTGCTTTGTTAATACTTTGAGACAAGTGTTTGAGCTGAGAAAAATTACAGAGATGACAAAATGTCTAAATTCCAGAGCATTTTTGTTCACTCAAGGAAAGCAAGTGTCTATTCGTGTTCAAGCAAAGTCTGTTTGGAGAGACAGGGAAGATTTTGCCCCCAGGTGGAAAAGGCACTGGCGAATGAACAGGAGACCTGTCACACCAGAGCTGTGCTCCTCTGCCTGTCTGAGAGGATTACTCTTTGTTTATCCTTACCTCCACGCAGAGGGCTTCCATAGCCAGCCAGGTCCCTCAGAGCACTGGAAGCACCAGCATCCCATCCTCAGGCCTCCACCCACTGCACAACCTCTCCATGAGATGTTCTGTGGATGTGATTCATTACCGCTATTATTTAATGTGAATTAAGAGTGGATTGGAGGTGTAATTAACACTATGTGATGTAAGATGATTATTTTCAGTGTGTGTTACAAATTAATTTAATTTCTTTGTGGCCTTAAAACACAGATATTGATGGATTACTGAGCAGGCAAACCAGGAACAGAGTCAAGTAATCTAGGAGTCCCTGGGTCATAGCCTCTGTTTTTACCATTTCTTTTTGAAAAGTCAATCAAATTTTGAACACAAAATGACAAAAAAGACACACAAAATACAACAAAGAAATAAAAGCGTTGATGAAGAGATGCAGAATACGAACAAGAAGGTCCAAACAACCGCAAACATAACAATAAAACAAGTATAGATGTGCAAAAAGGAGTGAAGACAGATGTAAAACAATCACATAAACGCAAATCACAACGGCAAAAAAATGACAAGCAACCACAAAGAAATCCAAAATGACCACTTAGAGAAAGAAAACAGCCACAAAGATGCACAGAATTATAACAATGAGATGCAAAACAACCACAAAGAAATTCAAAATGACCACACAGAAATATAAAGCATGACTTCAAAGTGATGTAGGACTCCTCTGTTAAAGGAGTAGGGAAGCTTTTTCACACTTGTTCCAAGAGGCTCATCTCATTATGTATCCAACACTACAAATATGGCATTTTAACAGTACTATTAGAGTCATTTGTATTTTAGAAACGTTTTAGATCATAATGCACAAAATAATGCTATAAATACTCCTTACAGAAAAGCAGCGGTGCAATAGTACTGAGGCTATAAAACGGTAAATAATGACTGTTATTCCACCACATATTTGCTCATTTAATTTCAAAGTGTGCTGGAACCAGGATTAAGAGCTTCACTCTGCATGGGCATACTTTATGGGCAAGTATATTAATGAAAACATGCAAAATTAAAATATTTTTTAGTTTGTGAAATCATGTGTGAAATCGTATGAATTTTAATCCATTTAAGGGAGTATTTCATGCAATTAAAACATATAAAGGTACCACTAGAAGGGTAATTGTCAAATGTGTGTATATATATATATATATACTTGCACACATACACACACATATGGGTTCACAGTCTAAGTGTACTCACTCAAGAAAGTAAAAAGAGTGCTGGTCAAATGAAAATGCGCTGTGAATATTTAGGACAAGAGGTATTCTTTTTAATAAATTAACTGGTGATATACATGAGGAGACAATTCCACTGAGGTAGCACATGTCTTTTAGCTTCAATCCACTCTCTCCCCTATTAAGGTCTGATTTATAGCTTCATAACTGTAATTGCTGAAGGGCAGCTGCTCCATTGCATGATTCAACTGAGTTTCCAGGGTGTCAACTGCATCACCTGCTGTTCTGCTTGGAACTAGACATCACAGGTAGCAGACTTCTGATAAATAACACCACGCGCATCCTGGCTCAAGTAAAGAAAACTGCAGCAAGAAAATCTTCCTTCATTTCATGTAATTCATCAAATATGAACCCCGGACCCCCTGCATAAACCTTTTGATTTAGAGGAGTAATTAATGAGATTACTTGGATGCGTTCTTAAAGGAAAAGCCTGATACAGGAAATGACTGCCTGTTGTGTGCTGTCATTTGATAATACAGATGTACATTTAGGAATATCTAATAAGACCTTTGTGATGAAGTTTGCATTACCTTGCAAACTGCCGGCACCTCAGTATCCCTCCTGCCTTAAAATGCTTTCCTTGTTTTGCATTTCAAATGCAATCATGGATAATTCTGCCGCAATTTATTTGAGTGACAGCATGACGGTGGAGTAATGAATGCGAAAGAGCAACTCATCTTGTCGTCACTTCATATTTAAAAATTAAAGATACAATCCAGAAATCCAGAATGTGGTAATCAATTTTTTTTTCTAGCTTGTCTGAAAAGAAATATTCTGGATATTCCAACAAGTTTTAAGAGCAGATTACTTGTACCACCAGTTCAACTGCTGACTGAAATGTTAATATGCAGCTCTAATTCCTAATTCTTTGATTTGAAAGCATATCCACATGTCTGTGGATGTTGCCATGAATTGTCATTTGCAATACAACAAAATTGACCATACAGCATAAACCAATGCATATTTTATTTTATCAAACAATACATACTGTTATTTTCAAACAGTGAGCTCAATATTGCAGTGCATCTTAGAGGGACAGAAGCCATGTTAGCTTCTTTAAACATAAATGTTTTTACCAGCTCTGTGTGAAATGAACTCAAGGGTAAACACATGAACAGAAGAAATGAAATGCACTTATTCAGAAGATAGTCATACCCTAGCAATATCACAAAATGTAGCATGGTCAGATTTTCTCTTCCACTAAATAGAATCTTGATATGTGCAGTCCACATTTCATCAGGTAATGGCAGTAAGGACAGTGATACTAACTGGGTCACAAAGAGCTCTATGTGACTTGCTGTTCGAAGGAAGATAAATAAAAACCAGTCTCAGAGCTGTATAGAGAGTCTGCAATGTAATGCATTTTATATATTGATTCCTGGACATCAGAGTCTTGTGTTTAAACAATAATTGATTTGTTTCCACACTGTGTTTCTGGAATGATCGATTTTAACACATCAGCAGCTGCTATTGTATGTTGCTAATCATTGGAGGGGTTAGGAGGTTCGTGCTGTTCAAATGTCATTATCACATTTTAATAATATCAGTGTACAAAAGAGTTTATTTTTTAAAATGGTGAAGGCAAAACCTCTAAATTTTCTTTTTTTTCTTTTTGCTGACAGTAAAAAGACATTTCAGAGGGAAACTATTAAAAAACAATGCATTTTTTTTATATATAGTTTAATTATTATCACAGGTATATTTATTTCTGTTGAGATCTTGACATTTTTAACTTTTGTTGTTGAAGAAGAAGAGAAATTCTGTTATGTGGTTTTGTTTCTGTTACTGTTTGTTGCCAGTCTGGTCCCAACCAGATGTACATCATACCCCTCTTTCACCCAAATCTGCTTTCTGTCTCTTCACTATCACTGTCTAGTAAGCCCAAAAAAACACATGTCTGAATGTTCGGTCGGAAAAAATATTCACTACAAAGCAGAAACTGTACTGATTTTTGGGCTTTTGGACAGAGAAAGTAGCAGCAGTTGTGTAAACCACTAAAACTACAAAGCTCTGACTGATTTTAACTTTTCCATCTGATTAATTTTGAGTTCCACAATGCACGCTTTCAATTGAATTTTTTCCGTTCCCAGGCTGTTATTACACCCTCTCTGTGCAAGACAAACTAAACGATTGGCACAACAAGAACTCAGCCGAACTATTTGTTACTATCATGTATCATGTTAAGACTTATTAAAGTGCTTTCTGTATCTCTTGTTTCATAGACAAGGCTCACTGTTGACTATTTATGTTTCATCATCAGTTCAGATGGTAATATTAAATTCATGGACCAACTGATGCTGTAGTTGACTGAAATAATTGCTGAATATCAGTGTGTTTGATGCTTTGAAGTAGTGGCTGAATGGAAGACTATACATTTTTTTTTTAGATTTAAATGTCATTAACTTAAGTTAAAGTTTTTGCATGGCAGAGAGGCCACGCAAGCAGCAAGAGAACCATCTTAACACCATAAGATCAGGCCAACCAATGCTGCAACGGGCTGTAATGACTAATTGATATCAATATTAATGATGCAGTCAATTGGTGGCTTAGAAGGTGGCAGTAAAAAGTTGTTAGATTTCAGTGTCATCTTGTCAAGTGACAATTTTGTATAGCATATAGACTAATAAAGTGGCCCGAGAAATGTCTCAACCAGTAATATTTGTATCCTCAGTATGTTGTCATATTTAAACTAAACTTGGACTAAATAGACTGCTTTGTCTCAATCTGAATGTTTGGAGCACCGACCTTATGTTCCCGTAGCCCATTAAAACTATTCTTTCCTGGCAAAACACATACACAACATTGTCTTATTACCATAAGATTATCATCTTATTATTCTCGGAGCATCAGAGGAATCTTAAGTATTAGCTTGATATGATAGTAAGTGATACAATAGTCAGGCCACAAAAACTTTGAAGCTAATTTCCAGTAGACTGTTATTTTATTTCTTTCCTTAAGGAGCTTTTACACATTTTCTGCTCTTAACCTAAACATGATAATAAAACTACTACCTACCTCTGCTGTAATAATCATTTTACTAATGAGTGTAACCCATATGTCCACCCCAGTGAATATGTTTATTCTCTGCTATTTAAAAATGCCACATTATAGTGTAAGTAGGGTGCCAAGACGATAGTAAATACAGTGTACTCACCTTGTGTGCACACACACACACACACCCACTCACACACATAAAACATAGGAAATATGACAGTTTGAAGAAAGTGTGCCATTTAATTTGAAGCTTACTGTTTAGATTATGAGTTCTTATATTCCGTGACACTCAATGAAAACTTAACATTAGAAGTCTCTGTCTGTCCCAATTTTCCGCACACATGAGTTGCTTTTCTTCCTGCTTTTGCCAGTACTTTGTTCTTTCGTTTAAATTGGAGCATTTTCCACAGAGATCTGCCCTTCATGGAGTTGAGCTCTGCAACATCCGCTGATTATCAAACAGCATTGCAGTGCAAAAACGAAACTGGCTTCTCCCAGGTTCACGTCCTGAAAGCCTGCATGTTAGCCCATTACTCAATCTTTCATTGCCTTGAATGTATCAGTCATTATAAGCACAAGTTTTGATTGGATGCAGAGATTTTTTTAAAATTTGTTCTTAGTAAGAAGCCACAACAATAATATTAAGGAGGGAGGTGAGCGTACACATTTTCAGGACCAGAGAAGGAGATACAGAGGGAATTTAAAGGAGCTGACAGAGAAGTCATGGCTTTAAGAAGGAATTAAGGACTTGCAAGCGCACTTACTTAATGCATCCTAAAGCCTTTCTGACTATACTTTGGTGACTTATAATGAAAATGATATTGTTATGATGTGAGTGATAATTAGTGGCATTAGAAACATTTTTAGAGAAACTATGGCTAATCTGCTTTCATTACAACATAACTTGTAACTTGAGGAAAGGAAATTTGATCCTGTTCATGCTTTGCTATAGGCCTATTTGTTTCAGTGCTGGCAGGATTGCTGCTAAGACATTACTTCAGTGAAGTACACTTTCTTTTATATCATTGCAGCTCAGGATAACATGAAGAGAGTATGTGAATATTAAATGTTTTTAGACTCATTGAGATTCAATAAGTATGTCGAAAGAATGCCCACCTGTTTTTATTGGAGAAATAGTGTCTGAACACTGTTACTTAGAACCCAGTAAATTAAGGGCAGTATTTTTGATCAGATATCAAACATTAATTTTATCTTCTATAAGTCAGTATGCTAAAATGCATAAATGTCAAATGTTGTCCAAGCCTAAAAGCAGGTAGCTTTTGATTCAGGCCTTAGGAGTTAAGTTATGTTGTTTGGGAGGGTTTGGAAAGTAAGAGAGGGTTGAGAGGGTAAAGTTTGGGGAAAATGTAATGTAGCATGTGATTTGGGTTGGTTTTCCTTTAACCATGGGTATCTATATTCACTCTACTGTTTGTACAGTTTGCAACTGTGACAAAAGCAAAGAAAAGAAATAAAAAACACTTCATTGTATTTCATTATACGCTACAACTACAGAGTGCCACTCTAGACAGAAATGACTGCTTTACATTATGCCAACAGAATACAACTGTCCCTGAACTGTATTTTCTGAAATCATTTATGGTTATTCTGAATTGGAGGGGGCAGAATAGGTTTTGCTCTGAATTGTATGTTTCTATTGCTTTGGCTTTGTTGCTGCATCTCCCAACACTTCGGGATTGCAATGTGCTTATTTTGTGAAGACCAGATGTACAAGAATTATGGAGCAAGTTTATAAACCATCAACAACAAATTATAGTAGTCCCTTTAGTACTTCAGTGATTGCAAGAGTCCAAAAAAAGGATGTATATTCAATGCTGACCACATTCATCCAAGTATCTGCAAAAAGCAGTTTTTGAACAATAATTTAGATGAGCTTTAAGTCAACAATTTAACAGAGAAGAAAAGCGGGACAAATATTGTCTGCACAGTACACTTCTGGTAAAATTGCTCCCAAATAAAAGAAGTCTAATCCAGCTTTTTATCTATTGAAATATTTTCCTTCTGTTGTCTTTTAAGTGCTGTTTATTTTACAGCTTGCTCATTTTCTATGGTAAAAGCATATTTTTGTGCTACTCACATGGTCATAGTTTTAAGGCTGTACTAATGCATCTTGATGCAGGGAGATTACACTAAAATACTTGAGTGCTGATACACAGTATAAATATGTATTTGGCCTTCCCTCTGACAAACATTTCTGTTCAAATACAGATCCTCACCAACCCAAGGAAACATTACTTCTACACAATTATACTGTTTTAAACTGGGCGGAAGAACACTTTAGGTAGACCCTGGGAAGGTTTTCATTATTTCTTTCTGAGGAAAGCTTTGTGAGAATTAATGTTCAATGGCACATGGAGATGCAAATATTTTGAGAGGAGCATTAAAAGACTGTGGAATTACTCAGAACCTCAGTGATACAAAGAAATGGGTGGTGCGACAGAGACTGAAAGCATAGTTGTGAGAATACCAGAAAAAATCTGAGCACATCTGGGACTGGCTTCAGATGGGCCCCTCAAAAAATATCTATGCTGAAAAAAAACTCACTATCCCATATCATGTAATCACACCTTGCAATGATGTCACAGTTGTCTTAAAACTACTAGTGGTCAAACCAGCTATTTTTTTTTAAAAAAAGGTTTTATTCTTTTTGTCCTCTGTCTGTCTGTTTAGGAGTAAGGACGCTCAGATCACAGTTGTAAATTTAAGGATTTGATACAAATAATCAATAACCGAGAGCCAATTTGTTACCTAAAAAGTGATCAACTCTAGATATTTTCAAAGAAATTACCTGGATCAGAAAACCCTGAAAAATTCTCATGTTCTTTACTCCCCATCTAAAATTATTCATCACCAGCATTCACATATTTATCAATTAGTGATGCTAATCAAAAATCAAACTGGAGCCCCAGTTAAAGTTTTCAAAAAACTTCAAAAGTATTATGCTGCCATTGTCAACCAACAAACTTCTAAAGTGTGTCGCTGTGTGAGAGAAGGGCAATTTCAGCACAGTTACCTCTGATGCTTGTCCCTGTACATGCATAGGAAAGGAGCAGAACTTGAAGAGGAAACAAATGTGAACATTAAAAAAAAAACAAAATACATACAAAAGGTGTGGTCCAACAATATGACACCCTGTTTCTCAGCAGGGTGCCACTATGCTGTCATGTTGTTAAAATATGTAGCACTCTGTGATGCACTTTTAAATGTGTTATATATTGATGATCCAAAGTGCAGAAAAAAACAGCTTGAACCAGTCTCTCTAATGCAGGAGAATGACCTGAGGCGCGAATGTCAACACTACTGGATTTTGGTAAAACAGTGACAAAGTGCCCTCATAGCTGAAATACTTTTTATTAGTCTTTCTATCTTTCATATCTTTAACACTATAAATTTAGGCAAATTGTTGTCTGCAAGAGAGTGAGGATTTTTTTTTTTTTTGGTAAAACTGCCGTTCACTAAATCAAGACTGGGTTCACACAACGTCCTGCAAAAAAATAGAGCACAGCTTCAGTTTTGAGATTACTAACAGAATCTGACCCATTTAACTGCTTCCTATGATTAACATACTGTATTACAAAAACTAAAATAGTTTAATGTTCTCTGTTCTGTGGCTGAAGAATGCTTGAATGCCATAAAGTGCCAGCTACAGTGAGCTATAACTACTCAGAGAAGATTTAAGCTGTGACAACTTCAGCAGCACATAAGTGACCACTTGACTGACTGCTGAGCTGAAACTACTGGTGCTGTTAGGGATCACTATTTAAAAAGTGCCGCTTCTTTCATGTAGTTTTAATGTACATTTAATGTACATTTCATGCAGTCTGATTCAGCTGTTTTCATGCAGCTACTGTTTAGGCTGTTATTGGTACCCTATTCAGGGGTTCCAAGCTTCTTCCTTGTTGTAACAGGTTTCTTACAATGCATAACAATTTTTCTCTCAAGGTCACGCGAACGTAGACCTGGGTGTATATATTTTTTTCCAGTTGACAGTAGCCAATATAGTACAAGTTTTCTCTGCCTTTATCATAATTTTCCATCGCCTTAAAACATAACTATTTGTCTTCACATTGTGTGAGCAGGTTTTATACAGAAGGTTAATTCCTCAAAAGACCATTTCAAACCTCTCTGCATCTATCTGCGTCGACGTTAGACTCATGTACATAAGTGCGACCACTTTATGGTGCATCCAGTTGCTCCTCTGCAACCCTGTGTCTTTTCATCACTCGACAAAGCGTCAAAAGGATACATGGGCTCTATGGTGCATTCCAGTGCACACCCTAAACTTAGAAATCTATACTCCTACTGCCATGAAGGTTGTCTAAAACTGGGAGGTTTCTTTTTTTTCTCATATACCTCTGTTAAAATACATATGAAAAAAACCTGTCATTTCTTTCTTTCACCACAGCATTTTTGGATGCCACAGGGTGAGTATACACTGACACAGAGGTTAGGTTTTTGACTCAATTACAAATAGAATACTTGGGTTACTGTTGGTGGACGACACCAAAACACAACTACCACATTACTATTAATGTTGTATCTGTCCAAGTAAAGCGTCTGAAACCTCTATACATTTTTGATTGCTATTTGGTAATTAAACTGGAAACAAATTTAACTTCAGAAACTCATTGTACAGCTGCCTGTCTGTGAAAAATTTCAACGAAAAGTAACTAATGGTATGGTGAAGTACAAGTATAAAGTAGCAGAAAATGGAAAAGCTTAAGTGCTGAACAAGAATATCAAAAACGTAACAGAGTAAATAAACTAAACTAACTAGCTTAACTGGATCACTATAACGCCAGTACAAACCACAGCTCTGAATAGAATTCATAAAAAGTGGAGGGGGAACATGCAAGTCCAAGTTGTAATGAGTGAGCATATGTCTGTACATGCATCGCTGCTCATGATGCGATCAGTGAAATTAAACTTGGAGTCAATAGACATGATCAAATTGTCCCTAATATGACAGGCTCATTCATCACCCGACGGCAGATATCCTCCTGTCTGCCAGCCCTGCAGAGCTGCACTGATTGAAATATAAAAGCATTGTTTAGTGCAGGTGTTGCCTGTTTTCAAAAAGCTCACGATGAAACTCCATTTACAAAGGACATTTATTGGGCCATATTATGCTTTTTTGTGTTTCCTTGAATTTAAGTGTAGATGTACTTGCAAAAGATTTGGAGGGGGGGGGGGTCACTGAGGGGTTGTTGGGGATGGAAATGATGTGGATCGTATGCTGTGGCCTTCACTATCACCACATCCCAAACAGGCTCAACACCTACAGGCAAGGGCATCATATTGTGTTGTAGTAGCAGGCACACGTGAAAAAAACGTATCTCTCCAACATTTGTGACTTCGGCAATGTAACAGGGCGAAGAATAAGGACAGAGTAGATTAATACCGAGAGAAAAAACGCTTTATGGTA
>JAQNCA010000005.1:16456597-16467233 GCA_029783725.1 Acanthurus tractus
CTCGCCGCCCCGCCCCCGTCCCCCCCCCCCCCCGCCCCCCCCCCCGCGGCCGGCCGGCCCCCCCCCCGTCACTGAGGGTAGGCATCCTCTCCTCCATGGAAAGCCTGCTCCTGAAGTGCCTGAAATGCCCTGTTAGTAGTTTAGCCAGTATTTACTTGAATGACAGTCACTTACGTCACCACACCACTATTTGCATAACCCATGCCCAGAGGCTAGTTGGGCATGGCCCTAAACATATCTAGTGAGACTAGAGGCAAACAGAGAAACAAGGCAGCTAAAAGAGTATTGAGTGCAGAGTTGTTACGAAGCTAAGTTGTTCTGAGCTACAGGCTCATAATTTCAATATCCAGTGGATTAGACGGAAACTATATAAATGTTGCAACAACAACAGGAATTGTGTGCATTTTAATGGTCTTCTACTAGACTGTTTTTTTGCGCAGGCAGATAACATCACAAGCTCAAGGATGGATTGTTTTTGGCTGTATATGACCTAATTAAAAACTTTGTAGTTGTACATTGTGTTACTGTTTAATTTGTACGTTAGGCTGTTGCAGTGGGCTTTATCATGTTGCTCAGCTAAAGTGGCTTCTACAGGGAGCTTAGCTTTGTTGTTGTTTAAAACTACTTTTGCTGTGTCACCATTAAGTGTGTGTCGTGCTGCCATGAGTAAATTTACTTGAAAGAGAGACCATGGTAACAGTTAGGCGAATGTATAGTTACATATGAATTGGACTTACTGCAGGAATTCACTTGGCAATTTTGTGTAACCCAGCAGCTGACTTGTACAGAACATACACAGATGGTTACAGAGTTGTGACATAACTGGCCCAATGGGCAGTGACTCTGAGCAGGAATTTGATCTGTATCAGCCTCAAACGTCTGCAGTGGTCAGCTAAGTAGAAGTGCAGCTAAGTGGAAGCTAAAATCATAGACAAAGCTGAATGCCGACCAGATTATCAGTAGTTTTTGCTCAGGTCTGTTGAGCTGGCCAGTTAGAGCACACTGGGCGTATCAGGACCTCCTCTCTTTGGACATTTCACTTATACTTGCCTGGGTGGAGCCAATGCTTTAAATGCCAATTTTGCCAAAAATGAGTCCACATACCCTGCTTTGAAAAATGACTTCAAGGGGTCCTGCCGCATGTGCCCAGTTGGAAGCAAAAAAAGGTTGGTTAGACAGCAGTGAGTTACTAAACAGCCTTACTGATCACTTCTCTACCATCGGCAAAAAATTGCATTGTCTGCCACCATGCATTCAGTCTGTACCTTGGAGATTAATTCCTGACTCAAACCAGGTGATGCACAGCTCCAAATAAACAATAGTTATCAAATAATTTAATTACAACCCTTATATCCTAATTAGGCATGTTTACTTTGGCAATAATCATTTTCAATTTCACGCCATTTTAACTTGAAGTTAATTAAAACAAGGTTGTTCATTAGCATGGTTCCAGACCCTTCCCACCTGAACCATAATGCAATGCAAATGGGTAGCAGGGTGAGATTGAAGTATTGAAGTGCTTTAATGTTTCCTTCAAGGAAGCCTCCAGTGAAATGGCAAAAAAAATCAGAGAAAAAGAAGAAGAAACAATAAAACTCAAGTAAACAAATGTCTTCACAGATGGCAAAAACTAGTCAGAATCATGGACACCTATGTAGCTCTCACATGTATATTACTTTTCTGCTCAAGACATGTCAATTCCATCTGTATTACTGCATAAAAATGCACATTAACATATTTCCCAAGCCCATAGTTTACCACTGGCCCCATGTTAACATCATGCATGATGCCAGTCAGGAACAATCAGGTGCTTATCAACATTTTAAATGAAATACTCTCCAGAGGGCTGTGTTTGTCCAATGAAAAATAACCCAATTAAAAGAGACTTGACAAATGACCTTTCTGAGGGTAAAAATAATGAGCAGAATAGTTCCCGTTAAACAGTTGCACTGAGAAACACAAAACACAAAGGTTTCATGACCTGAGGCAGAGCTCATGTTAGTTCTGCCCTCGAATGGCAAGTCATGATACAAGCTCCACTGCAGTTCTAAATTTCTGGGCTGTATTTATTCTCAACAAAGCCAGCACAGACCTCAAAATCTTTAAAAGTAAAGGATATAATTTTTCAGTTAATAATATATAATGTATAGCTTGTGAAGGTTTCTTAAGGCTGAAGCTGTAAGGTTTATGTAAACAGCAAATCATCCGGAGTCACACTTGTGCAAAAAAGATTTGCCAGTATAAGGCCTTTATACAACAGTAACAGTGACGCAAGACAGCCTATTTCTTTCATCTGTCAAAATTCAAAGTACCAAATACTTCTCGCAGCTCACCTCGGAAAACCCAGACAATCCCAAGATAAGTTTTAAAACCGTGAACTGTCTTATTCTATTCTAACTAAAGCCTCTTCTACACAACTATGTCCTTGTGTGTATCTCTGTGTGAGGGTGTGTTTGCCTGTGTGTTTGTGGATGATGTCTTTGGGCCTTTATTGTTAATAAAGTTGCCAGCCTGGATTGTGCTCTCCCAGTTTACTGTATCACGTAGGGGGTTATCTTAGCTTTTCAAAAGTAATTATCTTGTGGGACTACCTCTTATGTGTGTGCTTAATCTGAATAAAATGTGATTTTCATACTGCAGTGGAGTCTAGGTTTATTGCAGATTTATTTACTGGAATCCAATCCCATTTGAAATAGGCCAAATGAACTGTCTCCCCTCCTACAGCCGAGATAAAATGTGTTTTGGTGCAGCCACAGAGAGCATTACCACACACTGAAGACTAATCTGAAAACCAATGATCACTCATTTTCATTAATATTTTACCATTAATGTTCACTTTCATGCTGTTGTTTATCTTGATTGTGACTCTATGTGGCTGACTCCATGGTGTGGTGCATGTTTGTCTGCAGCATACTTAAGGTTGGGCTCCCGTTAGCATGTTGACAGCATTGTGATATGTTCCTTCTGTATGTAAAAGCCATGCACTATATCAGGGTCTCTATTAACTGAGTAAAGAAACCCTACTTTCCTTTGAGGCAAATCTTGTTGTCGGTGTGAAGAGTGGGGGTGGGGAACCTCTGGTGTTTCACAACCCATGGCTTCACAGGCCAGGCTCCCTGATTGATGTTTTTATAAGTAAGACCTTGCACTGTTTTCCCCCTGGGCCCTAGCTGCATGTCCTGGTATCAATCACATATCATTTCCATTCTCACGCCGCCACCTGACAGAAATACTGTAAAGGTGATCTATGTGTGTGTGTGTTAAGTAATTATTAAGTGTCCAGCTACCCTAATACATCATTCACATCATACCAACACACCTCCTTCTAACCTTTTTTTTTTTTTTTTTTGCTCCATTCCCCAATTGCCTATTTGCGTTTTCAGTCCTTCTTTCTGAAACATGAAAGCTGCAAAGTAGTCGCTATGGTACGGTCTATTTCCCTTTCTCTTGAGTGCATTTAGTTTCCAGGGGACTTTTAATTGCACTCCGACGGGCTGAGTGAGAAAGGACATGTGAATTGGACATGTTAAGAGGCTTTGAACTGCTGTGGCGTTAATGAGATAGCTGCCATCAATCCAGGGCTGTGGGAGATGACTGTAAATAAGGCTGTGATCATGGGGAGGACTGTTTCACCAGCAGAGTTTCTGGCAAGCTTCACTCCCTCACATTTGAATTATGTAAACATGTGTCAAAGGGTTTACAGAGGTCAGGGATCAAGGACTGGGGCGAAACTGAGACGGATAATGTCCTCACACCATGTCATCCCCCATCAGCCAAGCAGCTCTGAAGAGAACCAAGAGAGATATTTTCTACAAGCTGACAGGAGGGAAATAAGAGGAGAGATACGGCTGTGGGCTGTCCTCATCTTCAGACATATGTAAGTTTATTCAATAATTTAATTTGCTGCAGCTGTAGCACCCATCCATGATCTTGTAAGAGCCTTCGTGGTGGGCACAAGCTGTTGTTCGCTATGATTTATGGTGATTAAAATGGAGCCAGTTTAGCAGAAAAAAGTATATCAATAAAGATTTCTTACAGCACTTCTGCAGCATCTTCAACTTTCTGGTAACTGACTGTGTCCCCAGAATGGCTTTAACATATCTGTGTAAAAATAAAAATAAACACACTGCTAATTGGCACTTTGTTCTCCCAGTAGAAGCAAGAGAGCATCAAAACAAGGTGAAAATCATCACCGGTCCTTTCATGTCGAGAGCTGGATCTCTGCAAAAGAACATTTAGTGTGTTCCATAAAAAAAATGTTAAAATAATGTTTATCATGTGACTTTTGGGTCTTAAGTCTTGCAGTCTTTTAAAACACAGTCCTACACTGCAACAGTTTTAAGACGAATGGTGACTTTCTTGCCTTGTTTTCAAAATAAGGATAAAATGAGGAGAGCTCCTAAGTGCACAGCAGTACTGAGGCTGAATGGATCCAGTAGACACAGAGACATGACCAAACCTAATCCTGCTGCTGTTGTTGTGTTGACACGCTACAGAGGCAAAATATTTTACCTGCACCACCTTTGACAACAAGGCTACAAGTTAAACATGTTCAATGTACTATAAAAATAAAATCAGAGCCAAGTTAGTCAAAGAAGGAAGGCAAAGTACACAAAGCCCACATACGAGCACGACACAGGACTTCAAACACTGCGTGATGGTTTTCTGTTTGCATCAGTGTTCAGGTTCATTGTCAACTCACAGGTCCAGCAGCCCATAGAGGAGATCCCACTACTCCAGATGACCAGTCCACCCTGCTGTCAGATTATCATTGACTGTTTTTTTATTTATTTCAATGATTTTTTTTAGCCAGTGTTAATCGAAGCTAATGAGTGACAAATTGCCTCCCTCATTTCCTGTTCATTTGTTGATGGGTATCAGTCAGAGATCACTTTGAAGCTAATTTTACCATGACAGCAGCCCAGTGGTGAGATAATATATTCTCTATGGTGAAGCATCTGATGCAAAAGTCCATTTCTTAAAGGTTTACTATTCACATTGTGACCAAGTTAATGTTAAAAAGGAGGCTCATATATATGCGAGTTTGTGAATATTTAGGGTTGCTGCTTCACCTGACACATTGTTTGTCTTGCACACAAGGTGGCTTTTTCCTTTCCTGCAAATATTCGTTATTCGCAGCAGCTACAAATATTTGCCTTTAAGGGTCGTTTCAGCAACGTTTCTCAACCAGTCATGTCTGTGTTACTAAACATAAACAGGACACTGTAAAGCAAGTCTCTTCTTGCTCAAAATGTTCAATGGTGCCCTAAAATTTCAATATCTGAGAGAAAATTTGGAGGTATTTAGGCACTACTGTGTTGCAAGACAACATAGGGGAATTAAGAAAATAAAAGTTTTTTACCAGAAGCTACCTGCCTTATATCAATAAAGTTATGAAGTGTGCATTACCCCTTAGCCATTCTGCTATTGAATAAAACATCCAGTGACTATGTGACTTGTTGACACAATTATACATTATTCTTCAGATGAGCTGTTTTCAGAAAAGCTTAGGAATCTCCGTGAGGTGATAAGGTCACCAGAGACAGGCTTTGTAACATGCATTATCATTTCTACTATAAAGCGATTACTGTATATGCAAGCCCTCAGGGTTTAGAGGGCCCCTGATTTCAAGACTCAGTATGCAAGCAGGCTATTTCTAATGCAAATTAGCTGTAAGTAACCTTTTTTTGGTTTTCTGTACCAGAATAATAAAAAAAAAGAATCATTATGCTTAATAACACTTTAGTATTTTTTCCCTTCTACGTTGGAGGTAAATACATGCCAACCATCATCATTACTCCAGCTATTTCTTAAGTCAATACAAACACTGCATAGTTAATGCTATCAATAAGAGAATCTCCTGGCAATAGATGATACACAGCAAAGGCATGAGAGAGCTTTTCATTTATTAGTTATAAAGTTTGCTCTGGATGTGAAGCGCAAATGTGCAATTATGAAAACAAATCCATGTGATACATTACATGCAACACAAACATAGAGATGCTGACTGGGGTATTAATTGTAATATCCAGACACACACTATTTCATATATCCCAAGTGTGACTTGATTCAAGACCTGTTAAATAACTACCAGTCTATCTCACGCGGTTGTTGAAGCAAAGACAAATGACCCCCATAGGAACTCACTGCTGGTATAATGGTTGTCTGTTTACCTCCATGTGCACAAAAATGCAATATGTTTAAAAACTGTGGCTTTAATGTGAAACTTTCCAGTACACTGGCCATCACTTAAGGGAGGCAGTTAAACAGATACTAGCAGCTTCTCAGTCTAAATATACATAAATAAAGTGATACACGTTTAAGCTGTGCTGGGACACATTTCACATTTCAGAATGATGGCTTTGTTGTTTTAGTCTACAATTTTTCTAAGATTTCAAATAAACAACAAAAAACAATTAGTAAGACAGTCACAGTAGAGGGCTGTCTCTCCACTGAATAAGTACCATCAGTCATGATCTGATGCAGAAAACCATTTCCAGTCCATTATTTCTCTTTCTCACTGCCTCTACCACAAAGACTGTAGCGTCTACCTTCACTCACCTGAGAAGGCCTGAGCACCAAACCGAGGATATAAATCTACTGCTGAGCTGTGGCCGACAAGGTGAGTGATGTGATACTAATAACCACAGAGGACTGAGAGAACAGGTAATGGTGGAAAGTTTTTACAACAGTTGGGCGTCATCAGTCTTATCTCCAGTTTTTAGAAGACATCACCCTTACACAAAATTGCTTTGTTCAAGGAAATTCTGCTGTTAAGTGTGGAACCGATTGCACAGCGTGCAAGGCCCAGTTCAGACCAAAGATTCGCAATGAGACAAGATAAAACTATGGCTTGTGATTTGAAGCCTGGCAGCTGTCTCAGTGCAACAAAAGAAGGTTGTACTGTCACTACAGAAAGGCCCTCTGGTAGCTTTTCAGGCTCTTTTCATACGTAGCGAGATATATTTTTTACTGTCTTAAAATATGAATGAGCACAGTGATAGTGAGTTATCTGCTACAGTTGCATTTCTTGTACTGATAAACAGCAAAAACATTAAAGGTGAAAGCTTTACATAGGAAGTGAGTTTTTTGAGTGAAAAAGAGCAGGTGCAGAGTGACTGAGAATATGAGCAGAGGGAAAGCAGTAAAGTTGTCAGTTAAGAGGTGCATTTAAAGTTTAAGACTTGTGTGTCAAACAGACTCGGCTGTTCCTAAAACAAATTAATGAGGTGGTCCTCTACTTCCATCTTCCAAAAAACTGTGTAACTGGCTCGAATAACTGAGTCTGCTACAGCTATTAAAACAGGAGATGAAATTTAAGTTCCAAACCAACCAGGGTATTTGATAAGCTGACTTTTGTGTTTTCTGGGACATTTGGTCTGAGCTGAGCTTAACAAAAAAAAAAATTTTATTATAAATTTTAGGATCAAAATCGATTGATATGCCAATTTTACACAGTATTTTACTTTACTTTGGACAACTATTTTGTTCCAAAGGGGTAATAACTTTTTTTTAATTTCTAAAATATTTGTATCCTTAGATTGAATTGTCATTTTCATTTCACTAATTGCACTTCAAATTTTCATTTGAAAATACAAAGATTTTTGTTAGAAATGTTCACAATGTGGATTTGGGTTATTATTAACTAAAAGGTTTTTCATTCAAGTTTTGCACCAAGCTTTTGATGAACAAGTGAAGTGAAGTTTGAAAACACAAGTAAAATACTTTCTGACAGTTCTACTACATTTAAGATTCTTCTGCATTTTTAGGACTGTTTAGAATAGATCATGGGTCAGAAACCCGCAGCTCTTTCATCCCTCCCTATGTCTTTTGAAAATAAATAATAAGTATTTAATTTTAATTGATTTTATTTTATTTTATTTCATTTATTTTTTAATTAAATTCTAAATTTGAAGATTATGATGCTCTTGTAACATTAAAATAAAACGTGTTAATTTTCTGTTTTTATTTTTATTTTTTTTGTCGCTCAAATTATGCGTCAGAACCACATGTGCGACACCCGCCTGCACGTAATTCAGTGAGCTTTTCAATCCCCGGTAGGCCAACCATGAATAATTCCAAGGAAAGAAAGGTTTCTGAAGAAATTAGAACATTTATCAGACAGCAAATTAATGACATCAATTCAGCTGTTGCGTACTCAATCGCTAGCGTCTTTTTTCAGGGTTCAACATGTTCAAAATGTTTTTGTTGCATGCAGAAAAAAATTGGTTTATCTGTCCCAGTTCATTGATTTCATGAATGTAACACACTATAGTTTTTTATACATAGAATAAAAGTTGAAAAAAGAAAATAAGATATGCAGTGTTATCTTCATTTTAGATTTCAAAAGGGTTTTGTGACTCTCTGTGTTTTATTTTCTGTGGGAAACGGGTCCAAATGGCTCTTTGAGTGTCTAAGGTTGCCAATCCCCTGGTTCAGATTAACAGAATCTATTGTCTTATAATGCCAGTTCATAATTTGCAGGATGTTAGATTGTGGAAAATGTCAAAAAAACACACTACAATAGACTTCTTCGAATCAAAAAATGACAAAAATTCATACAAAATGCCAGAAATTGTGCCCTGATGTGCAGTCTTGGTGAGATGTTCCTCTGTGCTTACACCTCTCTGCCTTGTGACATTTCAGACTGGACAGCCAAAAGTCCAGTCTCTCCGTTACAAATCCAATACACTTATTTTTATTTCACTTGTTATGAAACTATGTTCCCTCCTATTTCCCCTCAACCCCTTACAGCTGACAGATGTTATTTTAAATCAAACTGCTTCTTTCAGACTTCTATACATGCCATTTTGAGCTGATATCACAATGATCACTGGCTCCCAAATACTGTTTGAGGGCACAGTTGTTGCTGTTAATGCAACTCTATTGTGTTTGTTAGTTTTATTTGGTCTCATATGTTTGGATTTTTCATTCTCACTTTGTCACAAGAGACTGGAGAATGTTGTTCTGATATAAGATGAATTTGCCATTTAGAGAAACACTGCCAGGAATGCACATTTAATATAAGATCAAAAAGAAACTTACAAAAAATGTGCTGCTCAGTTCAGGTTTCAGACATAGTATTTTTTAGTGTTTTTGCTTCTTTAGTTTGTGGACATATTGAGGTGATACAACAATGAAACATGTGAATTAGTCTCAGTATTTTAGGCTTATATTTAAACTTCTAGCTGGTAAATGGATCTGGACAGGTGGGTGTTTTAAGCCACAAAAGGGGCTGCATTGCTGCTGGCACCAAGGTCAAAGTTTAGGCTTAGCTTAGCGTGACCCCTCTTTTGTCACTGTGACAGCACTGCTTCATTAAGCATGTGGCTCAACATGTGTGTACCATTTGTACATGGTAGCCGCTGCTGATTAGGCTTTGGCTATCTGCACTTGCCTCCTACTTACTGCTGCTGCTTTCATGAGCCCTTCATCTTCATTAACATGAAGATGATCTCCACCCTTTACACACAAACAGATTCTGTTCCTTGTCCACTGTGCATCCTCCTCTCCTCACCCTGCGCACTTCTGTCTGCACAAAAAGACCAAGAAGCATTGATTTTCTAAAGCTTCCGTCTGATGTAGAATGATTTAGCAGCCTCCACGCCCCTCCCTTGGCATGAACTCTACGTATGAGCCTGTCCAGTGCAGGGCAGGGCTGAATAACTCAGACTCACTGATGGATTTGGATGAGACCTTGTCCGCTCTCCTGTCTCCATAGCAGCGGTAATGATGGCAGCAGAGCCAGTTATGGTGCACACCATGCAGACGGCCATCCATATAGATAAGAGGAACAAATCACAGCTAGTGTCTTTCAGTGTAAATTAGCATCCATCCCCTTGAATTACCAAGCCAACCTGCACCTTATCTGCCATGATCATCAACACACCATGGACGCAAAGTCTGGCTCAACTAAAACAGAAGAATTCAACTCGTAATTGGCAATTGATCTGATAAGGAATGTAATCTGATACCAAGTTAACAACCCTTGTAGGTTTACACAGCTACTGAAACAGTGGTGAGGCAATTTACCTCTTCTGGATCCACATGTGACACTTTCCAGTATCACCTGATTACAGTTTTATGATGAGGAGGTGTGTAATGATAAAGCTTTGGAGAAATACTACTAATATTGCATATTTTAACACATTTGGGTATCCTTAATTTTCATGGAATACTGCCCTTGCTCACAATTACAATGTACTAAATATCAGGCTCAAGGGGCTTAAAATATGAAAGAAAAATACACTTAACTTTAATCTACTACTACTACGACTAATAATAATAATGATAAAATATGATTTTATCTGTCCTGATCCTACTTTTGAGCTCATGTTGCCAACACACTTGCAGAGGAAGAATGGCCTGGCAAAAATATAATGACTCTGGGTGCTTTAGTTGTCAGGACTTTATCCCTTCAGCTGCTCAACACATACTTAAACATCAACCAAAGGTGGGTGTATGGTGATTTTCTAGTTTTAACACAAGGGAAGAGGGAGGAAGCCTTAGAAATGGGCTGTATTCTTTAGCATTTTAACATTCTGAACATGCAGCAGCACAGAGATGAGAGAGAGGGGCTCTAAAGGTTTGGTTTGGGTTGCAGAATGAAACAGCTTCACTGTGTGTGCCTGTGTGT
>JAQNCA010000005.1:16467333-16483170 GCA_029783725.1 Acanthurus tractus
AGCTTCACTGTGTGTGCCTGTGTGTGTGTGTGCATGTGGGTGTGTGTGAGTGTGTGTGTGATTGTACATATATATATATATATATATATATATATATATATATACATTTATATATTGTATATATAGTCATTTATATGTTAATGTTGCTCTGTAATAATTAAAGAAAGGATGGTTCAGTAGGTTTAATAATATTTTCCAAATCAATTTAGCATGGCTATAAATGAGGCTGACTGCAAGACAGACAATAAGTTGTGCAAACCTCATTAGGCTTTCCTTTTGTGAGTGTGTGTCTGCAGTAGTTATTGCATTTAGCTATAATACAGATTATGTGATAATAGCTTATTAAATTCAAAGTTCACTGTGGTCGTGGAAATTAATTTCAAGCAGGGAGCATACCTTTCTGTAACATTTAGGTATGCAAGACTTCCTTAATTGCCTGACAAACAGAATTACCCTAGCAGATAAGCTAATATAAAATACCAACACTGCATTATTATCTTTTTTTTTACTATTACACTGAGGGTGGCTGTTGATTGTTGTACACTCATTGAGTTTCACAGCACCTCGAGCTTATTCAGTGAATGTTTACTGTAGATGAGAAATTCATTCATATTCAGTCCATAACTATTTACTGCAACCATTTCTTGCCTTTTCCAAGACTGAATGTCAAATTAGTCTGGATGTTTTGTGCATGCACTTCAAACAGCAGAGAAGTGTTATTGAACTGGAGGCTGAAACTTTTACCAGTGTGTAGCCGCTCCTGATCAATGCACTGTGGCTTACCAACCCACTGTTTACTTTCTTTTCCTGTGTTTAATCTGGCTAAAAAGAGGATGTTCATAAATATCCTTTAAGGTCAAATGAAGAGTATTCATCCGTCTGGTTTTTCCGGACCTAACACTCTCTAACATTCCTTTTGTAAACACTATAATCAACAATTATTACACATTGTAAGAGTTTTGTATTTCACAAATGCTGTATCAGGATAGGGCAGTGTGAGAGGGCCTGTTATCATAACTCTTCAAATGATAGTAGTTATATCAAAACATTATGCAAACAAACAGCTTTGCAGATATACCAAACTTTTTTAGACATCAGGAAAAATAAAAGCTTAGCTGAGCTTTGATTTTATGTAAAACAGTTTTCTGACCAAGAAAGGCAGATGGGCACCCATCAGATGGGAATTTGAAACAAGTCAGACTCAGCAACTGCACCCTCAAAAGTTTGTCATTCACATTTTGCCTCCTAAAAGCAATACAGTCCTTTTCACTGATGAATAAATTGTTACCTGTGCACAAAAGCCAAAGTCCTCTCATATTTATAATGCAAACATTTAAGGTGTAAAACGGAAGACAAAAGAAATTTTTTACTAAAAAATTATTGTTTACACTGTAAGTTAAAATAAGACAACTAAACACTAAAATTCACCTGGAAGTAGATTTTTTTGTAACCTATTATGATCCCAGTCTTTTTTGCATTTTTGGAGATGGTATTAAATGTTCAGGCACAACGAGCAAATAATGTTTTTGAATCAAAGATTTATTTAAATCTCAGGCTATAAGGTATGACTGATACGGTTATGGCCTAAGACTGAAAGAGATGAGGTATACAACTCTCGTTACGCGTGCATGCAGTTGGACTATTTAAGCGATTATGATAAAATATAAGGCCTTAACTTTTGCAGTATATCTTTTCCACGTAATTTAAGTAGAAAGTCAGCACTGTTTGAGACAATACCATCCACTCTGATTAATGCACTGCAGCAGGGGCAACTGAAACTCAGGAGACTGAGCGGTTCATCTACTTGTCAGACAGCTGGCGGTCGACTCCTTCCGTCTGCATGTCCTTGGGCAGGATACTGAACCCCAAATTGGGCCTGATAACTGTTCCATTGGTGTGTGAATGTACATGTATGAGTTCCTGATGGTTGGTGCTGAGTAGAAAAGCAAACCGCCCTTAGAATGTGAATGCATGTGTAAATGTGTGAGTAAATGGGTGAAAGCTGATTTGAGTTGTAAAGTGCTTTATGTAGTCAGACGATATGAAAATTATGTGCACTTCACATCATTGACTGACACAAACTAGCTACTGTCATCAAGTTATGTTTTGTTAATAATTATAACTGCCTACTAACACTCCCTACATGCTAGAGGTATTTCTTATACTGAAGACTTGACTGTTCAACCTGACTGTTATCCTGTCCTGTATAGCTTTCAGCCTGCAGACAGGAAGCACAGGGGATGTTTGTTTTTTGCTTAAGGGCCAAAGTTAGTTCTTATTTTGGAGCTAAGCCCAGTAATTTTTTTCAGAAGTTAAGGAAACAACAGAGACATGTTTTGGGTCTCAAGAAGCAAGCTTTTTTTTTTATCAACTGGCACACTGTAACATAAACTGTACATTTACAGCCCCAATGACAACTTACTGCTAAACGTTTTTCTGCTCTGCTTGTATTTATTGTCACTTTTCTGTTGCTCACACTTTCACAGTTGCTTGACAACACTCTCTTTTTTTACTTTTTGCACTGTTCTATTCTTGACGGAGATATGCTTCTCTCACAAAACAATGTTGCACTGATTAAATCCCAGACTTTGAATTCTATTGCATTTAATTTCCATGGATTTACCACAAGCCCCAGACCTGAACCAAAAAGACCTCCAACAGAAAGAACCTTTCTTGCTCTTTTCCTTCTTCCAACTGTTCTGACACTGCCAAAAAATTAAACAACCAAGCACAGATGGAGTGGCAGGAATGCAAATCTCTGCATTTTCACTACAGTTTAAAACTAACTGATATTGTGCCAACATTTTTGTTGGTATTAAAAGCAGAGCTAAAAGTTGTCATGCTGAAATTTACCATGGACCTTTCTAGGTGTTCAAGAGCAATGTGCAAGACAAGGAAACTGCATCCTGGACCTACATCATAGTGTTCTATTGTAACCAGCTGACAAATCCAAATGGCTTCTTTTAAGTTTGAATGCAAATGAACCATGCAAGTGAACCTGCAGAGTAGATGTGTCTATGTGAAAAATGCCTGGTTATACATTGAAGCCAAGACGTAGATCTTTCAGAAGTACACATATGAATATCCAAGTTTGGAAACCTCCGCACTCTCGCTTGGCTTTGTGTGGGAGGTCTGCTTCTCATCGTGGATAATAACCATCTCACTAAAATCATGTCTTTCCTCTTAGAAACACATCTAGAGCTCTTATCCTGCCAGTGATTTCAGCTTAGCTAGGGTCTTCTCAGACCATCACTCTTCCTGATTCTCTGAATGAAAGCTAAGGAGCTGAAAGCATCTTGTGCGGTGCCAGGTCTGCACTGTGCGTCTCTCTCCATTAGTTGTGTCAGCCTGTCCCTCTCTGATCACAGCACATACACAAAAACATAGATAATGCACACAGATACACACACACACACAAAGCCACAGATGCATGATAGAGATACACATACACACAGTTGGAGGGTGCAGATGGGCAGTGTAGGATAGCCTTGCTCTGCAAACAGGCTCAGAAGGACGACATCATGCCAAAACAGCTCATTAAATGCTATTAGCCTGTCATTTCATCTAAGTGAATCCTTTCTCAATTCCTCTGCTTAGCAAACAGCTTTGGGGTCACAGCTAAAGACGGAAAAAAGACAGGCAAATGAAGCAGGGCCACTCACCCTAATGGTGCTTGTGGGAATGACATAGAGGATAATGTGTTGTCAACGATCAGAGTACAGGATTTGAATCTAATTTTACACAGAAAAGAGCAGTGGATTTGAGATGGTCTGTTTTGTGCTTCTGAGAACATGCATTTCCCGAAAAACCCAAATTACTAAATTAGAACATCCAATGAGCTGTGTAACGTGGAACAGTGATTCATTTTAAGCAATTAAACATAGCTTCGGGCCAGTTGCAAAGTTAATGTTAGGTGTTGAATGAATGTAACAGTCTGAAGAGCATGCACACAAACTAGATGATGCATGGGTGAGATTTAAAAAAATGCTTAATTGTAAAGCTGTTTGTTTTTTTGAACATCAGCATTAATAAGTGACTAAGAAACAGAGAGAGGTTGGACTTTCCCTAACTGGAAAATAAAGTCATTTAAAGCTGCAAAGTGAATAATTGAGGTCAATTTGCACCAAAAAAAAAGAAATATGCTGTTAAAATCAATACAAAGGGTTCCTCATGGTCATCAATCTGAGTTGGAAACATAAATCATAATTCTTCTGTTCTGATTGCACTGTTCCTCTACTCTTAACATTTTCGACACAAAAGTAACATTTTTATTTTGTTAAACCAGTGTTATTCTTGTATATCTACCATAACATAGCTGACATGGCACATAATGTTTCTGACTTTCTTCTAAAATCCATGATGATTTATTCTCTTCTGAGCTGATAATGATTTGGTTTCATTAATTTCTCATTATTGTTCCAAATAGGTCAATATTAAGAATTTATTACCAGCTACGTAATCTTTTTTTTTTTTTAAAAGACAGAACTTATTCTCACTAAAACATCTCAGAGATGGTGACATTATCTTGGATTTAGAAGCAGTCTTTGAACATGCACACAGCATATTTGGAACATAATTTTTTTGAGATTTTGAGATGAGATTTTTTTTTGCAAAACACAACCTCTTTACTGTGTATGATAAGCTCTGTGCATTGAAAACAAATCAACTTACAATTAGTTTGCTGGGGTTGTGATGCATGCACAAAAAAGCTCACATTACTAGTTACAAGGAAAGACACACCTGTGTTATCTAACTACTTTATGAAAAAGACCGTGATATCAACAAGTTTTTGGATATGCCAAATAAAGAGTAAATGAGAGAGCAAGACTGTGTTCCCTAGGTCCAATAAATCACTATCATTGGAAAACTTAAAAAGAAAAGGCTGCATGTGAATGGGAATATTAGAGGGATATACTGAATGTTTTCCATGTATATCCGCGTTAACAGTTAGTAAAATTTTTGCCTTTTTTTAACTAAAAGCAGAAATGAAGTAGGCCAATTTTGTGTTTTTAAGCACAGCAAGTGTCTCAGAAAAAAATACAGGAAAGTAAGCCCAAAAAGCCACCATTCAAAGTCCATGGATCCTGTAAGCTATAATTTAGAGACCCAGCAAAGCCTTTATAGTAAAGTCTGCTATGATGTTACCAATTTATTTATCTATTCACCCTGTGACACAGGATGAAATGGCGCCATTCAGCCCCATTGAAAAGCTGTTGTCTGGTGCCTCACTGCAGACGGCTTTATAAATCAATATGAATCCACAAAGTCAGAACACAGCCTAAATGGAGACTAAACAGATGATTAATATGGCTCAAGGTTTTGATAAAGGTCAATTTGGTAAAAGTATGCATCAGTTTGAAGCAATTACCACCAGTGATCGGGCCCCACCTGAAGAATTAGAGTTGCCATGGACACTTGCTAAGCAGGAAATGCAGATGCTTACCCTGCATGACACAATCCTAAACTTATTCATTATTATTCTCTGTCACACTGTGGGTAAAGCTGGACACATGGATTTCTCCCAAATAGTCAACAAGGGAAACTGGTTGGATTGCAGAACACTCAGAGTACACTATGTGCTGCCGTATTTGACTACACAGAATACATGAACTTCTTGCTGCCATGCTCTCCAGGTAGGATAAGAACATGGTGTAAAGCAAAGCTACACATACATGTGGTTAAACATGGCTCAAAGCAGGGTAAATTATCTTAAAGAAAGTGTGAGATTAATGCAAGCATGCTCTATTAAAAAAACAAAAAAACAAAAAAAAACGCAACCAAACACAAAATTCAAAACATTTGAAATATCTCTCAAAATAAGTTTCCCATGATGAACATGGCATGGTTACTTGTTACTTGTACACTGAAGTCGTGGGTGGGATGGGTGACAAAAGATCACTCTTTACAAAGACACATCTTAGAAAATGTGGAAGCCAAATACAGCCTGAAAACTCAGGTCCCTTTTTGCATTGTACTTAGAATTTTGCATGTAAGTCAGTATGTCAGTTTTGTTCCCATGATGATGATTCAGTCTCAGAGACCAATGGGATCAAGTCTTCAAGGAAACGATAGTTAACTGTCAGCACAATAATAACATCACACAATCTTTGCTGTCCAAATTTGAGCATGCTGTCATTTCAGCAAATAATTTATTATCTGGTACTAATAATGAATTGTTTGCCAAATATTCTATTCAAATATTCTTAAAGGACATTATTTACTTCTGCTAATGCTGTACAAAAATTCAATTTATTATTTAGTTTTCAAATATTGGTCCGTAATATTATGTAATATTACTAAATATGGTAATATTTCATTTATATAGACACTCATCCCACCAGGCTAACCCCTAAATGTAACACTCAATAGTTTGCTATCTTTTTTTCTACACATTACCCTAATTTGTCATTTGCTGACAAAGTCAAATACATTTTCATCGATCTCAAGGTCAGACAAGCAAACTTCCACATGCATCAGAATATGGCAAGTGTCAAGTAACATACACCCCTCTAGCCTTAGGGCTGTAGACAGGAGTGAATTATAGAGCAAACCAATCATTTCAAGTTTTACACCTTATACTACACAGCCTTAAGGGAGATACCTCAACACATCAATGCACAAGCTATTCTTGATCATCTGCTGCTGGTACTGTCTTGTTCAAACTTGTCTAGAAAAACAACAAAAAAAACCATATTACTATCTAAGAATTGGGAAAGTTAGCTGGAAGGTCATTCAGTGTTAAGTAAGGCTTTAATGTTTCCTGACTGGCAGAACTTTGGATGTGACAATTTTGAGCGCAGTATTTGATAATGTAGCTGTCATTGATTTGATATCCCAACATTGTAATCCAACACATATTAACATGAGGTTGTTAAAAAGATGATAAAACCTGATTTATTTTCTTTATTTTATTTTTTTTGGGGGGTAGGAGGTATCTCAGCGCAGTGACAGTGCCTTCTGAGTGAGCACGGTTTTAATTAAACCCCCAAACACAAGAGCTATCGATAAACTCCTCACAACTTAATGCCCTGTGAGTTGCTGCCATGAATGTGAAGAGATTGGTGGAGTTATTTACACCATAGGGGCAGAGTTAATCTGCCTTGATGCTCTTAGATCTCAAATCAAATAGAAAGAGATTGTAAATACCACAGAATAATCCACCCAACTCTTCTGGCAAGGAGTGATGACTTCTAGGGTTAAATCACAGGAAAAGAGTTTCTTTTTGACAATATTAAGACCAGATGAGATCAGATAAACAGTTTATGGAGTAAATACTTTGGTGAGACCATTACTTCTAGTTCCTCTGAGTGGTGCGTCAAACTTCCCTTAGAACTTCTCCTGATTAACAAAAGACAGAAGGTCAAACTTTTACATAAAAAGTATAACAAAGTGGATCTGCTTCTGCAATTGAAATTGCAATTAGCTAATTTAGTCTGTGGTTGATATGTTCTTTTCCATCCAAGGATTTTCAAATACTCTGCTGAAAGATACAACAATCAACAAGAAATTCATGCCAACATTTATTCATATTTTTTTGACCTCCCTAAACAGCTTTCCATTTGTGTGTACATAAATCTGCAACTAATTTTTGACATGACAATTTTGACATAATTGTGCCCAGTCAAACTGTCCAAAGCCATGTGTGAGAAAAGGAGAGTGAAAGAAAGAGAATTTAATTTTGACTATAGTTACCATACTCCACTCTAAATGCTCAGACCTCACTAAAACGAAATGCACAAAAAAATGCTATTTCAGTGACTGTATGCAAGATGTGCAACAGTTGACAGATAAAATGCATTCTAGGGCTTGCAAGCATTTTTGATCCCCACATGTGGACACAGATTTTAACTGGCTGGGTGTCCCTTTAGCTTCTTTGTTCATGAGGTTAAATTTTTAAAGTGGTTGCAGTTTAATTTGAAGTTTAGGCACCAACCCCAGTCCACTTGGTGAAGGTCCTGTGTATAACCCCTCACTCTACCTTGACATCATCTCAGCCTTAATCCTTTTAGGGACTGCTCCTTATACAACATAGAGTGGAGCAGTTGCAATTAGTGTTTGGTTGCATTTGGGTTTACAGCAAGTTAGTTAAAAACCTGGTGCAATGCACAGAGACGATTAAGGAGTACACAGTGCATAAAGAAGTGATGCCAACCAACGAAAAGTGACAAGCTGGGTGTTAGTTGATAAAATAGTTGATAAAAATCTTGCACATCACTCATGAAAGACAAGTCATTACAAAATAATTTATTTTAAACTAATTAATTCGAAAGCTGAGTTCAACAAAAGACACTATGGCACATGAGAATAAACTACAATTACATAAAAAAGTTAAATTTAAAGAATGTTGGATGTAGTCTGGTATGAGACCACTAGTCAAAAGTACAATGAACTGATGCAGTAATACTACAGTAAGACACGGACATCAAACAGAAAAAGGTTTTTGCTTTGATGTCTAGTTACTCTCTTCATAGATGAAATAGTTTCCAGTAATCTTGTTCAAAATGAGGCAATGTGCTCACTGTATACTGGAATAAAAGAACTCTCTCTCTCTGTCCCTCCATATTTTATGCACATACATATATATATATATATATATATATAAATATAACTCATTGTCCATCTCCTATGAAACCAATCACACTCTGAAACCAGGTAAAAAAATCAGGGGGGGAAGTCTTTGATTCTTCAATACACTCTGGTTTATATGCATATTTCTTGGTTTATTCATATCTCCCATACAACTGTGAGAGCCTTAAGGCCAAAACCTCTGCTGAAAGGATTAAGTTCAAAGGCAAGCGAGAAAATTACTCACTGACTCAAAGTCTTCAGCCGTGCAGTGGCCCTTCTTAAAGTGACAAGACTTCACCATGTCCCACAGGCGGTGAGCTGAACGGTCGTACAACCTTTTCCAGTCAAACTGGCCACAGCATGGTAGCTCTGCTTTGGTTCCATTGAGGTATTTGAAACTTTCCCCATTCAACTCATACATAGGGCCAGTGACGTTCTCTGTATGCTCTGCAGGTATATGCCAGATCTCCTTCAGATATTCTATGTCACAGGCAGCGAGTACAGACTTTCTAAGAGGATTTATATTACAGAATGCAAAGGCACGGAAGGTTTTCTCTAACGCCACTATTTCTTGTGGCGTTAGAAACTGGTAATATGAGTGACCTGAAAAAGTATATGATCCCACTAATGCTGTGGCAGCAGAAGAAGCTGCAACATCCAGTGAAGGCAAAAATCCAGAGCCAATGCTGGACTTGAGAGGATCCCTTGTTGATGGCATGCACCAGACCATGTAGAGAGGTCTTTCTGGCAGACTGCTGCAAACTCCTTTCCTCTAGATTAGTGTGGGACCAGTCGGGGCAGGGGGTGATACTGGGTCAGTTTCACTCCAGGCCCCAAAAACTGAATGCGTTGTTGTGAAGCTCATAATCATCTAAAAAACAAAAATGGAATCCGTGGGCTTTTATAGGAAACACTGGGGCAAGGCTGGAAACAAAGAAGGAGGGCATTTCCATTTAAATACATTATCTCTATCCATAACAAATCCTTTTTCATCAACTTTCCATCTCACACAAACAGGAAGCCAAGTTCAAATCTGTGTAGCCCATTATAAGAAAATAAAAGCAAAGTTCATTCAAAATGAAAGTTAATAAAAGCCCCCATTAAAGCTTTCCTTTATCTGAGTCAGAGTGAAGAATTTCTAATGAAACTCGTTCCCAATGGTCCTGATAAAGAGGCATGATAAAGGTTCACAGATCAACAATTAAGTTTAATTTCTACGCCACAGCAGCAATAAATTTGAGAGGATTCAAATGTAGTTTTAGCTTGAAAGCACTACAGCAAAAACAAATCTGTGTTGTAATTGTTTTCTCTGAAAAAAGCAGCATTATAGTTCTGGCTTAATAGTGTAGGGTACTTAAAATGCATCAGTGAAAAATCACCATTGTACGTGCATTTGTGTGTTTTGATGGCTTCTAGTGAGAAAAAAAGCATCAAATAAGAGCAGGTGTCATTCCTTCCCTAGTCCCCAGGTTAGAGTAGTATATTGTTCATTGAAGTGAATGGAACCTACCAATATTTCCCTAATTTTGTCATATATAAAACACACACACTAAAAGCACACACACATACATATATATGGTCAAATCATTTATGTTTGTTTCTGTTCTTCTTGGGGGGAGGGGGTAGTAGAGCCCCTCAGAAGTAGGAGGTTTTAGAGCTTTGCAACAGAAATACAGTGAACAGAATGCAGCACAAAAACATGCTGCCTACTGGTATGTCAAAAAAAAAAAAAATTCAAAGTTCAGAGCACTTGTTTTGTTGAAATTATTTTGAAATTCCCCAAGCCCTCTATAATGACCTTTTACTGTTTCCTTCAAAGCAAGCAATATTAAAACTGAAAAAAATTCACATGCACCTCAAGCAATTTATCTGATATGTGTTTGTGAAAATACTCTTTCTGCTGGTCTCATATCTGAGTTGTTAATTGCATTTTTAAAAATTCAGTTTCTCTCTAATTGTTCCTGCTGAAGCTGGAGTGCTGTATCTCTCTGTCATTTCAGATTAGGGCTCTAACTGTCTTGTCTAAAAACACCAACTGAACAGTCTGATAATATCTAGATGACGGGTAAATTCTGTTTCAGAAATGGATTTGCTCTTAAATCAATAAGTTTAAAACATTTTAAAAGTCTGTGATAAATTATTTTGCTTAAAACTTTCAATTATCATTGTTTCTTCATATAATTTGCAGCCTGACTTCTGCAACATTTACATTTACATTACTGATATCAGCTCATTATTATGATTATCACTTTTTTTGTTACTAAAAGTAAGTTTGTAATAAACATAGCGAATCTGTGCATAAACATGATGTGCAGCTTCTTTTTACATTCCACTGTATAATTTATTAAAAAATGTCAAGCCATCAGCAGTCATGGCATAAATATGGTCTGCAAGACAGCAAAATAGAGAAAATAATCTGTAATCTTCTTAGTGTTTGTTTATTTGTTTATTACTGCTGCAATGTATAAATATTAAAATCACAGGATGACAATGGATGTTCATTAAACAGTGATAATGATTTTTTAATCTCGCACGATTTGAGTTTCTCCATTATGCTCTACAATTACCCTGAACTAGTTAGGCAGACGCAGCTAGAGTTTTACCTCTTATCATTCCAAATAGACTGGAAAAACAATGTTCTTTCTATATAATTAGTTTCACAAAATTATAACACCCAGCTAATTAATATTTTCATGTCTCCCCAGTAATAATATGATGGATTTGATGAAATGCATTGCCCCCTGTGCAAGACTCCGCTTAAATTACTCAAAAATACGCAAAGAGAGCCATATTGAAAATGTATTCATACATTTCCTTTCAATATTCCGTTCTCAAAAAAGAGACAAATGAAACCTACTAAATACAAGATGCAAAGTACAAATACATTCGTTCTTCAAGCTGCATAACAGGTCAGAAGGGACCCCACTGAAATTGCACAGAAAGTATATGACATGGCTGTATTTAATGAGACCATTGCTAAAGAGTTATGTTTCATATATGAGATTTTTTGTTGTTTTTAATCAAAAGGATGTTTAATAGAGTAGTAGATCCAACACTCCACATCCGTGGTTTACCTGAGCTGACAAAACTGAAACTGGCATTGATATACTCTGGTAAACACAATTAACTTATTAATTTTTCCAAAGATAATAATGTTTATTTGAATATTTTTACTTTAGTTTCGAAGTTTTATGAGGGTAGGGGACCTGCATATGCATGACATTAGGTCCTGACTCATTTAACTGCAACACCATCTGTATGCAGCATTACTGACTTGCAGTCAAAACTTACCTCTGCTATGTCTAAATGGAAGACTGGTACATTGGATGAATCAGAATCACCCAAAAGCAAGCAAGAGTATGCTGCAGTAGTTATCCTTTTTTTCCACATTGTTTCCAATTCACCAGGCAATTTTTCTGTCTAAATTTATGTTTGATTGCTGCATTGTGGGATGCCATCACAAGCTGTCATACTGGCATTTTTTAAGATGTTCATTTGGCCTCAGTACTTAGTGTAGGGCTGGGCGATAAATCGATTTTATCGATTAATTCGAATTTGTACTTGATGTCAATTTTGATTTAATGAAAATCAATTTTCTCATCAACATCCGCCACCAATGCCTGCCTGCTGGGCTCCCATAATTCAGAGAGCGCAGAGTACGCACCCCCCTCCCTTCTGTGCTTCATTGTCAAACAACACGGCGGCGAGCGGTGCAGATTTCACTCCGAAAAATGGAAACGTATCTTCAGTTATTTAGAATTGGTTCAGATTTCAAACAAAATAAAATTGCAACTTGTTTTCAACAATTCCTTTGTCATCTGCAAATTGATTTTAGGTAGGGGGTGAAAAAAATCGATTTAAGTTGTTAATCTTCATGATTTTTTGTGAAAAATCAGAGACTTTTTTTTTTAGGCCGTATCGCCCAGGCTTAACTTGGTGATTTAAGGTCTTTTGTGTTATGAGAACATAATGCTATTTTCAAATACCTGTAAAATTGATGACATTATTCTGAGTCTCATCAGTAATGTGTTTGGTGTTAATTGGTAGTTCTTAGCCTACTAATTCGTTTAACAAAGATGGCACATATGTATCTACTAAATAGCAAAATGTCAGAATTGTCACTGAGGGGATGATTATGTTATCTTTCTGCTCAAAGCACTGTGCTATGAATAAACCACAGCCTTACATGCTGCTTGTATTGTTGTAGACATTTCAAATTGTGTAATGTCCCACCCAGTAAACATTGTGGTCACATTTCTTTAATGGCCATTTTTTCATAATCTTCATCCATCTGTTTTTGTTATTTTTATGATAATTGTCAATATACTGTTATAAATTTTGATGCTGTAGTTTTAACTGCTGACACTGATATTCTGCCTAAAAACTCCATCGTCAAGCCATTATTTTGACTTTGCCTTTGGTTAAAAAATAACAACTAATCTTTGTCTATTCAAGACCACCAGTTCCAATTCTTGACTACCATCCCAAATCAAAAGGCATTTAAAGGGTCAATGCACAAAGACTGTGCCAAACAAAAACTCTTCCAGAAAAATGCATCATACTACAAAACAAAGAGAAAGCTCTTAAAAAACTGCCATGAAACTGTGCAAAAAGAGCTTAACTATTTAGAATAAATGCTATGACTTCATAAGAAAGAGATATCTTCACCACAAAATCAGAAGGTCTAAGAAGGTACTTAAGTGGTGTGTCATACAACTGCAATCAGAGTTGATCTTTGGCAAATTACACAAAGACTCCCAAGAGAGTGATAGAATAGCACCAACCATTTGGTCATTTGGGAAAATAACCATAACACACCTTGGTATACTCTGGGGTTTATCCTGTGCAATATAAAGCACTTAACATACCACTGTGTAGGTTGATGTGACTGCCTCAAAGGATACTGTAAATACTGACTGTTCTAACAAGTCTTTAATACAATAACGTTCCCACTACTCAATACTCAAGAAAAATTAAGACTTGTTCCCATGCTGCTGGTAATAAAAGAATTCATCATTTAATCCAGATGTTTGCTTTATTCAATCCGATTCCTACTGGACCTTTCTGTCCCTGATCACAGGGATCTGGCTTTGTGAGCATGGCTTTTTTTCCGTTATTCTCAGGAGAAACATTTCAGATCAACAGAGGAAGTATGTATTAGCATCAGAATCTCCATAGGGGACTGAGCGATCCTACTTGACCTTGAGGCTGATGACAGTCTCTTTCTCATTTTTCTTTGAGCAAACAAACATAGAACGATTATATATCTGACCAACTTTAAGTTATCTGTACAGTAATATTGACAAAACATCATCAAACTTTGTAGATGAATGAAGTGATTGTGTCTGGATAGGCTTTTACAAAATAATTAATGTTAAGTGTTTTCCTCCCTGTTTAAGAACACCAATGACACTTCTTGGTTGGGTGAAAAAAATACTTAGTTCCAAGTTGATTTTGCTTGAATATTTTCTGGATTTGTTGCAGAGGGTGTGAGGTAAGATATATGATATTTTATTAGAATCAGAAAAATATAGTGGTTTACATGTTTTGACCTCTAAATTGCTCTTAAATATGCTATAAATATTGGGATCACTTTACCTGTCTATTCAATTTTCTTCATTAAACCATTGGTGCAGGGGATTTGTAACTTTAAGAAAATAAACTAAAAAAAAAGTGAAACAGAACAGAACAGAAAAAACTCACTTGACCTTTAAGGTGTTCACAAAAATTATGCATCCTTAGATGACTTAAATAATGAAGGCCAGCTAGATATTAATCTGTAAATTCATTGCATAGTTATATAAATGTTGACAATAAATGCTGACAGATTTGCATAAAACGCAACCATATATCATAATTAAATTAATGTAATTTTTTTGTCCCGATGTAAGCCTCATCCACATGTTTGGAAACCTTCCCTGTCTACCTGGACATTTTTTTTTAATTATTTGGACTTTTTTTTTTTTTTTTTGCTAAAGCCAAGTCAAAAAAGTGAGGGCCTCCTGGAAATCTCTTAAATGTTTTCATTCTGTTCTGTTTTGTTTTGTTGTTATTGCTTGCAGTGTTCCTGCATTTGCTTTTTTTCCTGAATGTGCAAAAGGTTTTATAACGTCACACATCTATGGAAGAATTGTAAATGTTTCATTCATTTGCTTGTGTTTTGCTCACTTCCTTATCTTCTGTTAAACAGTGAGGCCACTGTAATGAAATCTTACTTTGACACTGTACAGACCTTCCGTACGATGAGTGGTAATTAAGTTCATGGACTTAAGTAAATTTTTAGGATTTTGGACCTCCAGAAAGTGGTCACCACTGGTAAAATGGCAAACACCGAGCTTCTTCTTTGTCCTGTGGTAATAGTTTGACGTTGCCAAATCAGGTGAATAGGCTGGTGATGGATGTGTGCCAGTTCTCATTCCTGGATAACAACACAGATGCTGGTGGCGTCCATTTTCTCAGACAACAATCAGAAATATAACAAAAGTGAACTTTTTGTGTCATTAAACTGCACGTGCATGTAACAAGAGTTGTACAGTTTATCTCTTTCAAACATCAAAAATCAGTCACCTCCCACTCAGAAGACATTTTTGACATTTTGAAAAGTGCAGGTATAAATAATGAAATAACACTTGCTAAATAATGGCTGCTTCAGTTTCAGGGTCTAAACATTGTTCATGTTGTCTAACTGTCACACTGTACTGACATACTGGAGTATTTGAACACAAAAACGGACCATCGTTAATATTATTAGTAACTTTTCTAACTATGGCAAGTCAAAAAGAGTGCTGAGGCCTTTCTTGCATTGAGTTGAGGTGTTTCTCTGGACTTAGAGTCAATCAACACCAAAGTGGTTACAGTGTGAACTATGACTGTATTGCCAAGGTATTAGAAAACCTTTAACAAGAACTGAATCAACATTATGGTTTACAGTTCTGCACTTGGCAGTTTTTTTTTTACTGCAGCAAAAACAGAAAATGAATTTTTAAACCAATAAAGTTTTAGCTAATTTAAATGCGTACTGTACATAAGAATGACTATTCATTTAAACACATCTCTGAAAAATATAGGATCAGAGAGGGCTGATAACCAGTATTGTTGTCACAATTATAAGTAAGGTTTGGTAAAGTTTTTTTTTTGGGGGGGGGGGGGGTTATTAGTGAAAATTAATAGTATTGCTAAAACTGATTTTGTGATTAATAATAATCAAAAAGTCAGCTAACTTAAACTGGCATGTTATGCTGAAGTCAATTTCTGAAACAGGAGTAATTG